>WBZZ01001231.1:120000-125000 GCA_019918135.1 Paulinella micropora
GCTCTTGGGCATGCTGCCCTGAAGTTCCTGCGCCGCATCCAGGTTTACAGGGGCACACTCTTCATGGGTGCTACCGTCTACCCCTCCCGCACTCCAGCCCACCAACAGATGGATGGAAGCTTTCCTGAATATGGTAGAGGCCTCACGCAGTACTTCCGGAACATCTCGGCCATTGTCACCGCTGAAGGGAATGCAAGGATGCTTGATCGTGCGCGCCAGGAGATGTGGAGCACGTTTGAACCTGTGGACGAATTTTCTCTCTCTCTCTCTCTCCCTTTCTCTCCCTCTTTCTCTCTCTCTCTCTCTCTTACTATTTCTCTCCTGTTTCTCTCCTTTTCACCCTCCCTCTCCTTCTCTTCATGTGCTGCCTGTGACATCACTGTCACAGCCTCTCGCCCCTTCTCTCCTGTGGACCCTCCCACTGGTACCCCGCAACCGGACGTCTACTATGGCCCAGCTAGTGTGCTAGGAAGTGATCCTTCTCACAGCCTTCCCTTCTCTAGGGTCAGCGGATAGGGCATCCCACCCCCTATCTTTTTCCAGTTTCAATTAGCCTTGGCGTCACAGCCCTAGGTTCAGAAGGTGGGCCATGATCCACTTGCAGGCTATCTTGGTGGCCATGGGGCTCTTGCCACCTGCTTGAATGCTAGGATGTAACTCCTTGCCATTTCTGACCTTGAAGGTATCTAGACAGATCTCTCTTTCGGAGTCCAGCGCTTGTGACTAATTGCTGGTGCTTGCTCCATTCGACTTGTTCGCCTCACACGCGAGCTTGTAACTTGTTGCTCAGACTGTTTTTTAATGGCCACGGCGAGTCTCTCCTCCCCCTTCAACCTCCCTCTCTCTTTCTCTTCTCCCTTCTCCGCGGACTAGCTCTTCTCCCGCGGGTTGTCTGCTCTCTTCACTATCTTTCCTCTTCTCCCTCCTTGCTGTTGTTCTACTACAGTGCATGCTCTTCTGCTCCTTTTCCCTCTTTCTTTATTTTTTGTTTCTGAGCTCTAGAGTCCTATAGTACAGTGAGCATGCTCTGGCGTCCCGAGTCGGTTGGGGATGATTAGACATTTATTACTTGTCTTTAAGTGGCGCTCGAAGGCCGTTAGCCATGCACCATCATGCCATTGATTTAGTTACTTTATTTAAATTGCACAACAACAACAACATAATACTTGCCTTTAAGTGGCAGTTAAAGGCCGTTAGCCACGCCCATCTTGCCATTGATTTAGTTACTTTAATTAAATTGAACAACAACAACAACAACAACAACACCAACATTGGTTTTATTCTCTATAATTAAATAGAAGAAGAAGAAGAAGAAGGAGGAGGAGGAGGAGGAGGAGGAGAAGAAGAAGAAGAAGAAGAAGAACAACAACAACAACAACAAGAACAACAACAAGAACAACAACAAAAACCACACTCCTAGTTACTGATTATTAATTAAAGTGAACAACAACAACACCAACAACAACAACACAACAACAACTTTCTGAGCTCTAGAGTCCTACAGTACAGTGAGCAAGCTCTGGCGTCCCGAGTCGGCTGGGGATGATTCGACATTAATACTTGTCTTTAAATGGCACTTAAAGGCCGTTAGCCACGCACTATCTTGCCATAGACTTAGTTATTTTAATAAATTGAACAACAACAACAACAACAAAAACATTTCTTGTTTCTGAGCTCTAGAGTCCTATAGTACACTGAGCATGCTCTGGCGTCCCGAGTCGGCTGGGGATGATTAGACATGTATCACTTGTCTTTAAGTGGCACACGAAGGCCGTTAGCCATGCACCATCATGCGATTGATTTAGTTACTTTATTAAATGTTAAACAACAATAAGAGCAACAACAACAACAACAACAACAACAACTTCTTCTTCTTCTTCTTCTTCTTCTTCTTCTTCTTCTTCTTCTTCTCCTCCTCCTCCTCCTATTTCTTCTTCTTCTTCTTCTTCTTCTTCTTCTTCTTCTTCTTCTTCTTCTTCTTCTTCTTCTTCTTCTCTTCTTCTTCTTCTTGACTCTATGTCCTATTCTCTTCCATGCTCTCTTGCTGATCCTTCCCTCCTCCTACTGTTGTTGTTCCGCTTTAGTCTTTATCGCTCCTCCTCCTCTTTCTATATTATTTGTTTTGTGCTCTGAAGTTATAAAGCTCGATGAACTAGCTCTGGTGTCGCGACGGCCGGTGAGGTGAGTGGCATTATATTTTTTATTTGGTCGTAGCCACACTCCATCTAGTTATTGATTATTAATCAAATTGAACAACAACAACAACAACAACAACAACGATTAGACATTTATTTTTGGTCTTTAAGTGGCGCATGGCTAACGGCCTCTTGTTGTTGTTGCTGTTCTTGTTGTTGTTAAATTTAATTAAAGTAATTAAACCAATGGCATGATGGTGCATGGCTAACGGCTTCGAGCACCATCATGCCGTTGGTTTAGTTACTTTAATTAAATTTAACAAGAACAACAACAACAACAACAACAAAAACAGCTCTCTCTCTTCCAGCCTCCAGCGCTTGTGACTAATTGCTGGTGTTTGCTAATCCCATAATCAGACTTAGTAACGCGTGAGCATCTATCCTGTGGCTCGAACTGTTTTCTCATGGTCACGGCGAGTTTCTCCTCCCCCTCATCTCCCTTTCTCGTCCTCTTCCTCCTCTAGGTAGGCTTGTTCTGAAGGACCTAGTCTGCATCCCTCACTGACTTTCCTCTTCTCCCTGTTGTTCGACTAAAGGGCACACTCTTCTGCTCCCTTCCTTCTTCCTTATTTTTTGTTTCTGAGCACTAGAGAACTGTAGTTTTAGCAGGCTCTGGCGTCCCGTCGGCCGGGGATGAAAGTGGCAAGTGAAGGCCGTAGCCACACACCATCTTGTTTAAATTTTATTATTAATATTAAATTGACAACAACAACAACAACAACAACAACAACAACAAACAACAAACAACAACAACAACAACAACAACAACAACAACAACAACAACAACAACAACGACAACAACAACAACAACAACATAGCCACACCATCTTGCATTTTAAATACTTTGTTTAAGTTGTATGATTATTATTTTTGAATTGAACAACAACAACAACAACAACAACAACAACAACAACAACAACAACAACAACAACAACAACAACAACATACACACCATCTTGTACTTATAACCATTTTGTTTCTTTGTATATTTGCGTGTTGTGTTGGTCAATTTGATAACAATGATAATAAATTTAAACAAAGTGATTAAAATGCAAGATGGTGTGCGGCTACGGCCTTCGCTCCAACAGTGGTGAAGTTGTTGTTGTTGTTACTGCTGCTGCTGCAAAATCGAAGGCCGTTAGCCATGCACCATCATGCCATTGATTTAGTTACTTTAATTAAATTGCACAACAACAACAACATAATACTTGCCTTTAAGTGGCAGTTAAAGGCCGTTAGCCACGCCCATCTTGCCATTGATTTAGTTACTTTAATTAAATTGAACAACAACAACAACAACAACAACAACATTGGTTTTATTCTCTATAATTAAATAGAAGAAGAAGAAGAAGAAGAAGGAGGAGGAGGAGGAGGAGGAGGAGGAGAAGAAGAAGAAGAAGAAGAACAACAACAACAACAACAAGAACAACAACAAGAACAACAACAAGAACAACAACAAAAACCACACTCCTAGTTACTGATTATTAATTAAAGTGAACAACAACAACACCAACAACAACAACACAACAACAACTTTCTGAGCTCTAGAGTCCTACAGTACAGTGAGCAAGCTCTGGCGTCCCGAGTCGGCTGGGGATGATTCGACATTAATACTTGTCTTGAAATGGCACTTAAAGGCCGTTAGCCACGCACTATCTTGCCATAGACTTAGTTATTTTAATAAATTGAACAACAACAACAACAACAAAAACATTTCTTGTTTCTGAGCTCTAGAGTCCTATAGTACACTGAGCATGCTCTGGCGTCCCGAGTCGGCTGGGGATGATTAGACATGTATCACTTGTCTTTAAGTGGCACACGAAGGCCGTTAGCCATGCACCATCATGCGATTGATTTAGTTACTTTATTAAATGTTAAACAACAATCAGAGCAACAACAACAACAACAACAACAACAACTTCTTCTTCTTCTTCTTCTTCTTCTTCTTCTTCTTCTCCTCCTCCTCCTCCTATTTCTTCTTCTTCTTCTTCTTCTTCTTCTTCTTCTTCTTCTTCTTCTTCTTCTTCTTCTTCTTCTTCTTCTTCTCTTCTTCTTCTTCTTGACTCTATGTCCTATTCTCTTCCATGCTCTCTTGCTGATCCTTCCCTCCTCCTACTGTTGTTGTTCCGCTTTAGTCTTTATCGCTCCTCCTCCTCTTTCTATATTATTTGTTTTGTGCTCTGAAGTTATAAAGCTCGATGAACTAGCTCTGGTGTCGCGACGGCCGGTGAGGTGAGTGGCATTATATTTTTTATTTGGTCGTAGCCACACTCCATCTAGTTATTGATTATTAATCAAATTGAACAACAACAACAACAACAACAACAACGATTAGACATTTATTTTTGGTCTTTAAGTGGCGCATGGCTAACGGCCTCTTGTTGTTGTTGCTGTTCTTGTTGTTGTTAAATTTAATTAAAGTAATTAAACCAATGGCATGATGGTGCATGGCTAACGGCTTCGAGCACCATCATGCCGTTGGTTTAGTTACTTTAATTAAATTTAACAAGAACAACAACAACAACAACAACAACAAAAACAGCTCTCTCTTCCAGCCTCCAGCGCTTGTGACTAATTGCTGGTGTTTGCTAATCCCATAATCAGACTTAGTAACGCGTGAGCATCTATCCTGTGGCTCGAACTGTTTTCTCATGGTCACGGCGAGTTTCTCCTCCCCCCTCATCTCCCTTTCTCGTCCTCTTCCTCCTCTAGGTAGGCTTGTTCTGAAGGACCTAGTCTGCATCCCTCACTGACTTTCCTCTTCTCCCTGTTGTTCGACTAAAGGGCACACTCTTCTGCTCCCTT
>WBZZ01001231.1:162500-165000 GCA_019918135.1 Paulinella micropora
TGTCAGCTGAGTGACCTGAGTGTTTTACGCACTGTTATTTTTTTATCATCTTTATTATTTAATTTCAATCTATTATTTATTTATTTATTTATTTATTTATTTATTTATTTTTATTTATTTATTTATTTACTAATTTATTTATTTATTTATTATTATTATTATTAATATTATTATTATTATTATTATTATTATTTTCTTACTCACTTAGAATTTTAATTATGCCAGTTAAGCTGATGTGTAATAAACTACTAGTAGTTAACACTGGCAACGGAAGTTGAGTCAAAACTTGAAAGTTGAAGAACCGTGGCAACTGAGTACTAGGGGCCCCGACGGTCAGTACAATAAAAGGCCCCCGGCGCCCGCATTTTTTATTTCTTCATTGTGTAGTAATGATCCTCCGTTTTGACTCAGTGTAGAGTCTGCTAAGTTTAAAATTTATTAATATATTGATAACTTTCCTGCTCATCATTGTGTCATCATAAGTTACTCTGTCTTCCCACTCACTCCTACGCCTTCAACGCCCCGTTGAACCGTGTTACGAATAATTTTAATCATAAAAGCCGCTGGCAATATTGCTGTTGACATTCAAGACAACAACAAAAATTAGTTTTTCATTTTTGTGTCAGATTTTCATTTTTGTGACAGTTTTTCATTTTTGTGACAAAAATTCAAATTTTCAAATTTAACGGTAACATTTCGCGAAAATTTACGATATTTTGCGGACGAATATAGCCGTTAATTTGAAAAATTCAAATTTTCACCCAAAATCACAATTCCAACCAAAACTGAAATTCCAACCAAAACAGAAAAATCAATTTTTTTTGTTGTCTTGAATGTCAACAGCAATACTATGACTGAATAGCTGAGACTCGGAAACGAGAATGTCGGGAGTCTTCTGTCCCAGAGCCTCGGCCGATTTGACCGTGAGTCACAAGGAAAAGCAAGCGATGGCAGAAACGCAATTGCGGCCGTACTAAAAAGGTAAGATTATTCAAACTTCAGTGAGCTGCTGTCGAGTGTCGGCGGCGGCCGGCGGTGGCACTGCATTGACTCAAATGATACGCCGCAAATACCGGTATTAATAAAATGATTGCTAAAGTCCTAAAAAAGCTGGTAACTGTTTGCCTTTCAAGTGTTTAAATTATTAATGAATAATTATTAATCGAATTCATGATAATGAGGCTGTTACAGCGGCCTGAGTGGTAACTGGTTTCTCAATAATATGATTGCGGACTGCTGAAGTTATTAATATTTAACTTTCAATAAACTTGAGAGTGATTTGTTAGACTATTAATATTAATTTATTAATCAGTAATATTAATAATATGGAACAACCACAATACTCACTGTCTGGTATCTAAGCTTTAATAGGAAAAGCGCCGAAGGGACGCGCCACGTAACATGACTGGCCGGCCCCCGGACCATAATTGATAAGTAATGACTCTACGGATGTCATGAGGCGCTTCATGAAGTGTGAGTTACAACCGACATTCAGTATATCAAACGACTGGTCACCTCAATTAAAGGCAAATCTTCCGACGTTATAACAAACGTTTGGACAAAACTCAGAACTTTATTCAAGTAGTAAAGTGAAAATGAAGTGGAGAAAGACAAAAATCAACCTTGTTTCGACCAAAACAAAAGTCCAAAACGCTATAGTCCTGTGCGTCGGCATGGCCTATCAACTTTGCTGGTGCTAAAGACATGGTGCTTTGACATCATCGATCAAACAGTGTTGATGGAGGAAAACTGTCTAAGAGGAAAAGATAAAAATTCATTTGGTTTTGAGGCGAAGACGCCATGTGGTTCGAAATGCTGATTACGCAACCTCCATGAGACTGCAAATGCAACCTGTCTACGCACTCGTTGTTCATTTGCGTAAAAATATCATCAGAGCCTGGGTCATGAGAGCATTCCACGTGCATTGGCTAGCTGCAGTGTGATATCCAAAATTTGAAGGCCTTCCAAGGCATCGACACGTATGCCTCCTTTACCGTCTTGGATGAGATATCTGCTTCGAGAGACGCTTCCTCGTGAAATCGCCTCTGTAATGTGCTATCTTCGCAGTAATGAAGTGGTCATAAAAAAGCCTTGTCACGTAGTTCTCTCCATAGCTGCTCGCATCTCACAGTCGCCGAGCTGAGCTTAGACCTTAATATTTGCTGCAGAATGGCGCCCTGGGTTGAAAAATGTGCTGGTACATTGTCTGAAGTGTACGAGGTGATCAAGAGAAGTTAATATAAGTTGGCGTAGGGCTAGCTGGGACGACGCCAGTCAGTCGTGGCACCACAGAGATAGCACCTCAAAAGTCCCCTTGAGCTAAGACATATGGACGACCGTCTCCAGGAGTGTTGGCACTGTGCTACTACATACTTGCTCTTGATCCAACGACGTCTATGGATGAGTCCTTCGTCCCGAAGGCCCATGGAACCTTTTCGCAATCTGTTGCAAAAATTTGCACAGTCCAATTCCCATTTGCACAGTCTAACAGATAAAACTT
>WBZZ01001231.1:170000-172500 GCA_019918135.1 Paulinella micropora
CCGCGGGGCAGGGCGGTTTCCTGTACATATAACACCTCCACAGGTAACACTGCCCTTAGCTCCTGCAGCCAGACCTCCTACACACATATTATATAACCGTGTGCTATGCAAGGGGGGAGGGGGAGGGGGGGGGGGGGGGGGAGGGGGGGCACATTGTTTCTGAACAACTTGTATACACACATACACACACACACACACACACACACACACACACCTGCTGCGCAGAGAGTCTGTCCCGTGGTCCCTTGACCTCTACAAGCTTGAACAAAGGTCGGCTACACTCTTGCCTCGCCGCCTCTTCCGCCGTACTCTCTGCATTCTCTGTACAGTCTGTTCGGTCTTGGGGCGAGCGCCACAGCGAAAGGTCGGGCAGGCCTCCACTCCATTCCCCGTAGTTCTCACACAGCAGGTGACAGACATGCGCCAAAGCTTTCCCACCGATCGACTGCGCAGCTTGTATGAGTTGAGAGAGAGTCCAGCGATTCCAAGCCAAACCGATGCAGCGCTGCCCATACCTGATACATATAGGTAGTTATGTAGGTACCTATCTATCTATCTATCTATCTATCTATCTATCTATCTATCTATCTATCTATCTATCTTTCTACCTACCCACCTTTCTACCTATCTACCTACCTATCTATCTATCTATCTATCTATCTATCTATCTATCTATCTTTCTATCTATCTGTCTATCTATCTGTCTATCTCTATCTATCTATCTATCTATCTATCTATCTATCTATCTATCTATCTATCTATCTATCTATCTATCTATCTATCTATCTATCTATCTTGGTGGGGTGCCTTATGTGTGCCTAGCCATACGCCTATGAGTCACATGCCGAAATAGCGACGGGAAGCACAATCCTGTTCCCTCAGGGTGCCCTTTCTCGCTTGTTGAGCCCGGAATAAAACCCACAGTGCTCTGTCGATTTATACTAGACTGTCGAACAGTCTCGAAACTCCATCTGCTTACTGGGCCCTCTGTAATGGAGGTGGGAGCTCGCTCTGCAAGGGGCGCTTATGGAACGAGCCCTGGCCCCGCCTGGTACTAGGGAGCTTTGGTATCGCCTGTATCAGTCCCTTCCGTGCAAACATCACGGCTTAGCTGGGCATCGGGTCAATACTTTACAGACTTCCTTGGTTGACGAAATCAGAAGCTCCTTTTTTCTGACATTAGTCGATATCTCATCAGTTGATCTCATCACTTACTCCACGAAGTGAACCAAGGCCACTTGAGGTGTCACTGACCCTCCCTTGGGCTTGATGTTTTGAAATGGGTGCCATCTGTCGACAGACAGAGAATTAGGGGTGTGCTGGGCCCGTGGTGGGGTGCCTTATGTGTGCCTAGCCATACGCCTATGAGTCACATGCCGAAATAGCGACGGGAAGCACAATCCTGTTCCCTCAGGGTGCCCTTTCTCGCTTGTTGAGCCCGGAATAAAACCCACAGTGCTCTGTCGGTTTATACTAGACTGTCGAACAGTCTCGAAACTCCATCTGCTTACTGGGCCCTCTGTAATAGAGGTGGGAGCTCGTTCTGCAAGGGGCGCTTATGGAACGAGCCCTGGCCCCGCCTGGGACTAGGGAGCTTTGGTATCGCCTGTATCAGTCCCTTCCGTGCAAACATCACGGCTTAGCTGGGCATCGGGTCAATACTTTACAGACTTCCTTGGTTGACGAAATCAGAAGCTCCTTTTTTCTGACATTAGTCGATATCTCATCTATCTATCTAAAAGCGGGTCCCAGAAGAGACGGACCCGGCAGAGTTTTTTGCTCAAAGATTTTGTCTCTATCTATCTATCTATCTATCTATCTATCTATCTATCTATCTATCTATCTATCTACCTATCTATCTATCTATCTATCTATCTATCTATCTATCTATCTATCTATTAATCTATCTATCTATCTATCTATCTATCTATCTATCTATCTATCTATCTATCTATCTATCTACCTCTGGAGCTCACGGTTCGTTGAACAGAAAAAAAATCAACCGGGAAAAAAATTCAGACGCCCGAAAATGCGAAAAGTAGACAAAATTGAACAAAAAAATTGTCGGGTCCCGTCTCTTTTTGCGATTGGACACTATCTACCTATCTATCTATCTATCTATCTATCTATCTATCTATCTATCTATCTATCTATCTATCTATCTATCTATCTATCTATCTATCTATCTATCTATTCTATCTATCTATCTATCTATCTATCCTACCTATCTACCTACCTATCTACCTACCTATCTACCTAACAATCTACCTACCTACCTACCTACCTACCTACCTACCTACCTACCTACCTACCTACCTACCTACCGTGTCCATGCTCGTTCTAGCTGTGGAGCCAGCGGCTGTGTACAAATTGCCTCCAGGCGCTTTTCTATTAGTTTCCTGCGCGAGCGGTAGAAGTCCGGCAGGTCCAGATCCAAAGGTGCACTCTGCACATACATATATGCGTAGAGCCCACCCACCCACCTACCTACCTACCTACC
>WBZZ01001231.1:190000-192500 GCA_019918135.1 Paulinella micropora
TCAACAACATCAACAACATCAACAACATCAACATCATCAACATCATCAACAACATCAACAACATCAACAACATCAACAACATCAACATCATCAACATCATCAACAACATCAACAACATCAACATCAACAACATCAACAACATCAACATCATCAACAACATCAACAACATCAACAACATCAACAACATCAACAACATCATCAACATCAACATCATCAACATCAATCAACATCAACAACATCAACAACATCAACATCATCAACAACATCAACAACATCAACAACATCAACAACATCAACATCATCAACAACATCAACAACATCAACAACATCAACAACATCAACAACATCAACAACATCAACAACATCAACATCATCAACATCATCAACATCATCAACAACATCAACAACATCAACAACATCAACAACATCAACATCATCAACAACATCAACAACATCAACAACATCAACAACATCAACAACATCAACAACATCAACAACATCAACAACATCAACAACATCAACAACATCAACAACATCAACAACATCAACAACATCAACAACATCAAACAACATCAACAACATCAACAACATCAACAACATCAACATCATCAACATCATCAACATCATCAACATCATCAACAACATCAACAACATCAACAACATCAACATCAGCAACATCATCAACAACATCAACAACATCAACATCAACAACATCAACAACATCAACATCATCAACATCATCAACAACATCAACAACATCAACAACATCAACAACATCAACAACATCAACAACATCAACAACATCAACAACATCAACAACATCAACAACATCAACAACATCAACAACATCAACATCAACAACAACATCAACAACATCAACAACATCAACAACATCAACATCATCAACATCATCAACAACATCAACAACATCAACATCAACAACATCAACACATCAACATCATCAACAACATCAACAACATCAACAACATCAACAACATCAACATCATCAACAACATCAACATCATCAACATCATCAACATCATCAACAACATCAACAACATCAACAACATCAACAACATCAACATCATCAACAACATCAACATCATCAACATCAACAACATCAACAACATCAACAACATCAACATCATCAACATCATCAACAACATCAACAACATCAACAACATCAACAACATCAACATCATCAACATCATCAACAACATCAACAACATCAACATCAACAACATCAACAACATCAACATCATCAACAACATCAACAACATCAACAACATCAACATCATCAACAACATCAACAACATCAACAACATCAACAACATCAACATCAACAACATCAACAACATCAACATCATCAACAACATCAACAACATCAACAACATCAACAACATCAACATCATCAACAACATCAACAACATCAACAACATCAACAACATCAACAACATCAACAACATCAACAACATCAACATCATCAACATCATCAACATCATCAACAACATCAACAACATCAACAACATCAACATCAGCAACATCATCAACAACATCAACAACATCAACATCAACAACATCAACATACATCAACATCATCAACAACATCAACAACATCAACAACATCAAACAACATCAACAACATCAACAACATCAACAACATCAACAACATCAAACAACATCAACAACATCAACAACATCAACAACATCAACATCAAACAACAACATCAACAACATCAACAACATCAACAACATCAACATCATCAACATCATCAACAACATCAACAACATCAACATCAACAACATCAACAACATCAACATCATCAACAACATCAACAACATCAACAACATCAACAACATCAACATCATCAACAACATCAACATCATCAACATCATCAACATCATCAACAACATCAACAACATCAACAACATCAACAACATCAACAACATCAACAACATCAACAAATCATCAACATCAACATACATCAACAACATCAAACAACATCAACATCATCAACATCATCAACAACATCAACAAACATCAACAACATCAACAAACAATCAAACATCATCAACATCATCAACAACATCAACAACATCAACATCAACAACATCAACAACATCAACATCATCAACAACATCAACAACATCAACAACATCAACAACATCAACATCATCAACAACATCAACAACATCAACAACATCAACACATCAACAACATCAACAACATCAACAACATCAACAACATCAACATCAACAACATCAACAACATCAACATCATCAACAACATCAACAACATCAACAACATCAACAACATCAACATCATCAACAACATCAACAACATCAACAACATCAACAACATCAACAACATCAACAACATCAACAACATCAACATCATCAACATCATCAACATCATCAACAACATCAACAACATCAACAACATCAACAACATCAACATCATCAACAACATCAACAACATCAACAACATCAACAACATCAA
>WBZZ01001231.1:212500-245000 GCA_019918135.1 Paulinella micropora
TGACTATTCATGTTTAATCCCCCAGTCATATTTGCTGTTCCATCTAATCTTAGAAATGGAGAGTTCTGGTTTCGCCATTGGCCTGTTGAATAGATAAGCAATTGATTGTCTGCCGCAGTTGATATGATAACATCGCTGTGGGTGTCTATGCTGCCATCTGCCGGCACTTTCGCTTTATTAGCGTCATGTTCTGTAAATAAGGTTGAAACAACTCGCCCATTTAGTGAGCCTACATTTGTTATGTTTTGACTATTCATGTTTAATCCCCCAGTCATATTGGCAGTGCCGTCTAATCTTAGAAATGGAGAGTTCTGTTTTCTCCATTGCCCAGTGCTATGAATAAGTAATTGATTGTCTGCCGCAGTTGATATGATAACATTGCTGTGTGTGTCTATGCTACCATCTGCTGACACTTTCGCCTTGTTCGCATCATGCTCTGTAAACAAAGTTGAAACAACCCTGCCATTTAGTGAGCCCACATTTGTTATATTTTGACTGTTCATGTTAAGTCCGCCAGTCATGTTTGCGGTTCCATCTAATCTAAGAAAAGGAGAGTTTGTATTTCTCCATTGCCCAGTGCTATAAATGAGCAATTGATTATCCTGTGCCGTTGTTATTATAACGTCATTATGTGTGTCTATTGACCCATCTGCCGACACTTTCGCTTTGTTTGCATCGTGCTCTGTAAACAAAGTTGAGACAGACCTGCCATTTAATTGACCTACATTTGTAATGTTTTGGCTGTTCATATTTAACGCTCCCGTCATGCTAGCCGTTCCATCTAATCGCAGAAATGGGGAATTCGTGTTTCGCCATTGACCTGTTGAATAAATAAGCAGTTGATTGTCTGCCGCTGTTGCTATGGACACATCGCTGTGCGTGTCTATGCTTCCGTCGGCGGACACTTTATCATTATTCTCCTCGTGTTCTGTTATCCAAGTATCGACATCTTTTGTATTTAGTAAATTTACTCCCGTAATATTTAAAGTCCCTAGCATACTAATGTTGCCTGACTCATCCACACTTATAGGAAATGTTTTTATTTACCCAGTTGACCGTATTATATGTTAGATAACTATTGGCGGCTATTGGTGCTGTAATGACTACATCGGAGAGTGTGTCGATTGGCCCGAGGTAGGTATTCCTCCATTTGCCGTCTACATCGTTGTAAGTTAAGTATTGACCGTTCGCTTGTGCGAATATGTTAGTATCTATCAAATTATAAAGGCTGGTTTGATGAAGATTAGATGTATTAGAGCGGTGTTGAGTTGAGGCATAGACATCAGCGTTATTTGAAACCCGTTGCTCGGTGTAGTATAAATTGTTTCCTTCTTTGATGTCCCCTGTGTTTTTGGTAGACAGTCTCGCATCAAATCGACCGTCAGTATAGTAGAGGTTCACGGGGTCAGCATCTTCTGGCACTCTGTCTGTGTTTAAACCCGTAATATTAGTGTTCGTTAAGTCTAAGTTTGCGATTGAAAGGCTATCTGTGGAGATTTCATTCAAGCCTAAGAGAGATTTATATTGACTCATCGACACCAAAACCCGCGGAGGTATATATTGGATAATAATTAATCCGATTAAAAATTATTTTTGGTTAAATATAAAACCAAGAATGCCGAGAGGTAATAGAGAGATTGCCATAAAGAACTTTGAAAAAGCGACTGTAATGAAGAAGCAATATGCGAGGCAGAGAAAAATTGAAAGGGCTAAGGAATTACTCGCGGAGGAAGAGGTTAAGAATGTGAAAGAAATGACTGAGGAACAGCGGATAGACCACGTGTCTAAGAAGCAGTTGGCGAGGGATATGATAGATGGTAGAGATGGTGAGCCGATTGAGGAAAGCAGCTCGGATGAAGAAGTTGAACAGGACTTTGTTGATATCGTTGCGCGCCGGGTTGCGGGTATGAAACTTAAGACTAAACAGAAGAAGGCGAAGAAAGTGGTAAAAAAGAAAGTGGAAGAGAGCGAGGACAGCGATGATAGCGAGGAGGAAGAAGAGGAAGAGCCTCAGCCGAAGAAGGGTAAAGGCAAGAAATCAAACATATCAGTTAATGTTTACAATCAGCAACCCGAGAAACCAAAAAAGAAACAATGATACATCTAAAATTTTCTCAAGTTCTAAATATAGTTAATGGACCGTATAAAAAATTTACCGCTCGATGTCCGTTTTCACATTACTGACTATCTATATAATCGTTTTGAGTATGACTTCAATAGTTGCTATGTGTGTGTGGATTGAGCTTGTGTTTAGCTAACAGACAGATTACAGCTATTGATGATACATTCGACCGATTTTCTACTTATGAGTTTTGTTCTAATTATTGTTTTGAACTAGAAAAAAAAGAAAGATTAATATATAAGGATAAAGCATTAGGTGTCATTAAGTATTAGATGGACCACAAACATAGCAATCCACAAAACAACGAACCCGGAGGTGCGGAGGCGGAGTCTCTGCTGGATGAGGATGAAAGAAAGGAACAACAGGCATTAGAAATCCACTATCAAAAGAGATTACCGACTGATAAATGGAATACGGTATGGTCTGATAAACCACTAAAGCAAGTTTTTGTAGACCTTGCCGATATATCAAAACTAAAAGACAAGAAAGGAAATAAAGGCTATGCCTGGATGTTGTTTTGGATTGACACACACAGCCGATTTTTAATAATTAAACCACTTAAAAACAAAACGGCGAAAGAAGTTTATTTAGCTTTAAAATCTATACCATACACTCCGGAATCCATTACAACCGACAGCGGGAGTGAATACAAAGGAATAGTCAAAGATTATTTCAGAGACAACAACGTCGAACACCGGACGGTTGAAATAGGAGACCACCGTGCTCTTGCGATAGTTGACCGGGTTATAAGAACAATACGGAGATGGCTTGACATTTTATTCGAAACTAACGGCAATTTTGACTGGCTAACTTATATTGACGATATGGTTGATGCTTACAATATGCGATTTCATAGAACTATTCAAAATAGGCCGATAGATGTATTTAAAGGTGTAAATAAAAATAAACAACGTATTCAACGGGACCATTTAATTGATGAATTTGAGCCGGGTGATAAACTAAGAAAGGAGCTAACTAGAAGCATTTTCAGCAAAGGAGGAAAAACTTGGTCGAAAAAATTTACACTGTTAAGGGGCGTTTCGGTTTCAAGTTGATACTCAATTCAGACGAGCTAGTAAGCCCCCGGGAATTATTAAAGACTCAGTTCGACAAACCAGTAGACGAAGAAAAACAAATAAAAGAACAAGTAAAAGAAATAACGAAAGAAAAGAAAACAAAAGAACAGTTAAAGCGAGAAGATATAGATGAGGGAAATGTCCGGACAAGCAAAAGAGAACGGAAAGCTAAAGTAATCTTGGATTTGTAAGTTTAATTAGATAAACCGCCCCAAGGAAGGGTAGAATCCAATTAATGTGCCTAGTTCTGCCTTTCAACTCACGACTTATTGCGGTGATTGAATTGAAAATGATTAATTCATCAGGTCTCCCGACAGCATCGGGTATCACGACAGAAACGAGAAAAAAAAAATCGTGTTTTGGACGCTCTATTAATCTATTTCTTTCAACGTGAGCGAAAAAATAGTTTTCCTTCTGTTCGAAATTTGCGGGTTTTGTTTTAAAGCTTTTTTATCTTCTTGTCTGACAGAGGAAAATTTATTGGGGCGCCAATGAACCTGACATCAGCGCGATCGCGTATCAAACCTTGAATATCTTCGAACTTTCTCCACCCGTCCGGAATATCGTCTTCGATTGGCGGCAGCGGGTCGGGCTGAACGGGGAGCGGGTCGACGGGAAGCGGGTCAGGCTGAACGGGGAGCGGGTCGGGAAGCGGGTCAGGCTGAACGGGGAGCTGGTCGACGGGAAGCGGGTCAGGCTGAACGGGGAGCTGGTCGACGGGAAGCGGGTCAGGCTGAACGGGGAGCGGGTCGGCGGGAAGCGGGTCAGGCTGAACGGGGAGCTGGTCGACGGGAAGCGGGTCAGACTGAACGGGGAGCTGGTCGACGGGAAGCGGGTCGGGCTGGACGGGGTCGTCGAACTGGACACCTTTCAGGGCGTCTGCTAAATCATCCATCACCTACATAAACACACAGAGGGACAATATGTGTTTATGTAGGGGTAGTTTAATGTCGTACCCAGGACATAATATAAAAATTTGCTTATCGAATTTTAGTAGTTTCGCCCCTCATATAATATCCAATTATTCCCTGTACGCCCTGTTCATATTCCGGTCTCCATCTCCCACCTTTTCACTTATTTCATCTATTCTCTTCATCAACACGCACGCCTCAGCAAACGTCGTTCCACTTTCAATCCTTCTTTCCATGGCTGCTATCTCTCCCGCTTTCAACATTCCTCAATTCTCTCTCCTCCATTGCTTCATCAATTTCATCTCACTTTCAATCTTTCTCTTTTTCATCTTCTTTCTTCTATCCTCCATTAAGTCTTCTTCGATATCATCTCTCTCCCTCTCTCTTTTGAATATCATCTCATTCAACGCATCTAGTCTCTCTTTCTTTTTTCCAACTCTTTCTTCATATTCTCGATTATCATCTCATCTTTCTCTATCTCTTTTTCTTGCTTTATTTTCATTTCATTTAGTTTTTTTGGCCCGCATCTATTTGCTTTAAACTGTTCTTTCCACATTTCTTTATCTTTTACGTTATTCGGAATAAGATTAATGGACATTATGTTTTGTGGTTTTGTGCGTTTTTGCGTTTGTGCGTCAAAAACAACAGAAACGAACGACAGAGCTAAAACGCGTGCGTCAACGCGTCAAAAACCGCCGCTCAGACGCATTGAAGTACGGCTGTTCAATTCTATTTTACCTTCAACAAAAAAATAAAGAAACAATCGCAAAACCCGTTATATTTCTTTTTTCGTAAACTGACAGCTGTGAGTGTGCTTAATGTTGATTTATCTTCGATTTCTATTCGATTTCTCTTTGATTTCTTATGATATTTGAAAATAGCGATTTGGACTTAACGACCCTTTTTTTCGCTGGTATTTTTCTTGAAAAATACCTGCGGAAAAAGGATACTTACCTTCTATCTATCTATCTATCTATCTATCTATCTATCTATCTATATATCTATCTCCTTTCTCGCTTGTTGAGCCCGGAATAAAACCCACAGTGCTCTGTCGGTTTATACTAGACTGTCGAACAGTCTCGAAACTCCATCTGCTTACTGGGCCCTCTGTAATGGAGGTGGGAGCTCGTTCTGCAAGGGGCGCTTATGGAACGAGCCCTGGCCCCGCCTGGTACTAGGGAGCTTTGGTATCGCCTGTATCAGTCCCTTCCGTGCAAACATCACGGCTTAGCTGGGCATCGGGTTAATACTTTACCCACAGACTTCCTTGGTTGACGAAATCAGAAGTTCCTTTTTTCTGACATTAGTCGATATCTCATCTATCTATCTATCTATCTATCTATCTATCTATCTATCTATCTATCTATCTATCTATCTATCTATATATCTATCTATCTATCTATCACTACCATATGTATTACTATAGGGCATTTATCTTTATATTCATAAATATAAATTTAACTCATTTCACCATATTTCGCTCTCCTATTAATCAACAAAAACTAGCAAAACTAGAAAATCATATTTTTTTGCAAACTATTAATACTAAGCATCCTTATCCCCTTTTCTTATTTTTTCGTGGTATCCTGAGCCACTCTTATCTTTTTCTTTTAAAAAATGTGCTCTGTATTGAAAGTTTGTAAATAAAAGAATAAATATTATTTAAAGAAATGAAAAATTATATTACATATATATATAATATTATTGTTTTTGAAAAATTCAAAAACAAATACATACAATGGGCAGAACCGAAGTATTTACAGACGAAGAAATCATGCAACTGAACTCAGAACGGATGAGAATTTATAATATAAAAAACAAAGAGAAAGCACAGCAGAGGGCTAAGGACTACTACAAGAACAAGGAGGTCATATTGAAGAAAGCAAAGGAGAAAAGGGAAAAGGAGAAGGTTGACCTCGAAAGGATCAAACAGCTCCAGAGGCTCGTTGAAGGACTAAATATCTCCCTATGAAAAATGATATAAATTTTATGTTAAGGATATAATATATATAGGTATATAGATAAAATATATATCTATATAGATATATTTATTTTATTTTTGAAAAATCAAAACCCTAATATAACACCCAAACAATGTCAAGCATAGACTACGGGGGGCAAACTTGGAGCCTTGACAAGCTCACAGAACAGGGCATACAATTCAAAATACTGCAAAACAAACTCTATGTTAAAAAACCAAACGGCAAGAGGTTTTACGACATAACAACACCAAGAGGTGCACTACCAAACCCTGAGCAGTATGTAATGCCCGACAGAAAACAAAGGGAAATAAAAGAGATAAAAAAGGAAGAACCAAATATCATTGACTTCAATGGATATAAATTAATACGACAAGACATAAAACACGATTTGCTAGTGGGGCAGTCATTTATATAATGTAAAAATCAATAAAAGCTTTTCTCAAAAGATTAAAAGGTTTTCGTTGGAAGACATTATAAAAATGATAGGCACAATCGTGGATGATTTTAAGTCTTTATATAATCCAAACGACAAAATACAAGTAAGGATATCGGCTAGGGCACGGCAGAAACACGTGTGTTAGCGAGAATTTTGTCATTAGTCCTGGGGAGTAGTAGTAGTAGTAGTAGTAGTAGTAGTAGTAGTAGTAGTAGTAGTAGTAGTAGTAGAGACTGTAGTAGTAGCAGACTGTAGTAGCAGTAGTAGTAGTAGTAGTAGTAGTAGTAGTAGTAGTAGTAGTAGTAGTAGTAGAGTAGTAGAGTAGTAGTAGTAGTAGTAGTAGTAGTAGTAGTAGTAGTAGTAGTAGTAGTAGTAGTAGTAGTATTGGTAGTAGTATAGTATTACGTAGTGTAGTAGTAGTGGTAGTAGTAGTACTAGTAGTAGTAGTACTAGTAGTAGTAGTAGTAGTAGTAGTAGTAGTAGTAGTAGTAGTAGTATATAGCTGTACACACATACATGAGTCCTTCGAGAAGACAGTCATAATTTTTCGAGCGCAGGCCAGGGAAAGTAGTTTCTTGGTGTTGAACTTATATTTTGCAAGTTAGCATGCCCTTAGGCAAATGGTAGATCGCTTGAATGAATCCGCAAACGAGTTGCTATGTATGCATTCATATGAATGTGTGTATGTATATATTTTAATTTATTTATGTATCCACTGTAATTCTATGTATGTATGTATGTGTGTGTGTTTGTGTGTGTGTGTGTGTGTGTGTTTGTATAGAGGTACGTTATAGAATGCACGCATGCATGTATGTATATGTATATTAATATTCATATATGTATATATGCACGTATGTATTATGACCTTGTATGTTTATGATTGATCTTACATCCAAAAATGCATCTTATCTATACATATATACATACATATATATGCATGTACTATATGTATATATATACAACATATTATATATATATGTATATATGGAAATATATATATATATATAATAAGTATGTATATTAATATCAAAGCTTTTTGTTTGCTTATGCTAAAGTACTGGTGTGTACTGTACGTGCATAATATGCAATTCAGTTTGTTTGCGTACGCATGTATGCGTACATTTAAAACTTGACAGCTGAGGTTTGCTCTTACACCTGTAATAATGCTCTCCCAAGATATCATGACCCGTCGTACGTAGTCCTAGGTTTCAGCTTATTTGGACATGTGGAGCAATTTTGTAGGCGGAGCTAAGGATATCGATGTCGCGCGCGGTATTCGAATTGAAGAGAGCCAAGGTGAAACAACCGATCGATGGTATGACGGAGAAGGCGTTCCGTGCGATTGAAAAGAACTTCCGAGAAGTAAGTCGTGTTATATAAATAATTATCTGAATTTATACGTATTTTTTAGACACTCAGAAGCAGCCAGGCGTCGTCTGCCGGGCGGCGGTCATCTGCCGGGCGGCGGCGGCGCCGGCCGCCCGTGGCGGGCGGACCGTCCGCGTCGTCGGGCGGGCCATCGGTGCCTGCGCGAGCGCGTACTAGCGCCAGCGCGTCCAAGCACGACTTACACAGCAGGGGGGTCGCTGGTCCGGCCCAGCCTGCGGCACTCGAGGCGCACCTTGGCCCCGGGGTACAGTGCGTACGCAGGGGGTTGGTGTGAGCTTGGCACGCCAGGGCGGGCTGGCAGCGCCGTGGCTCCAGCTAGGTGCGCTAGGCCCAAGTTCAGCAGAGCCGCCTCTTGCTGGCGGACTACCACGAGCTGGTAGCTGGGGAAGGGGGGCGGCCCTTGCGTCCAGAAGCGGTCGTCGATCACGAGCCCGTGCCTGTCGTGCCACTGCCGCAGGGTGGGAGCCCAGCCTTGCCACGTGGACACGTCGAACCGGGCCCCGGCGGGGGTCTCTTGGTAGTCCCCCAGGTAGTAAACACAGTCCTGCAGCCACTCGGCAGCCAGGGCCGGCGCTGTCCGGGCTTGGCAGCGCAGAGTTGCCGCCAGGCGTTGTGCGACGCACAAGTTGTCGGTAGCCGCCTCGACGCGATGGACGCGCTCCAGCCGGGCGCACGAGCCCGGGAACAGGTCGCGCAGCAGGCTTTGGACGCAGCCGTACCCCAGGGGTGGCAGCTGGGCCTCGTCGCCCAACAGGAGCCAGCGTTGGCAGTTCGGGGCCAGCTGGTCCAGCGCGAACATGAGCTGCAGAAAGAAGGCAGGCGACATGAGCGAGACTTCGTCTACCACGCAAGCGTACTGGGGGCCGGAGCCCCGCCCCCCTCCCTCGTCGGCAGTTAACGCCGACGACGGGCGTGAGGAGTCTGCCAGGCCGGCCCGCGCGCGCAGCCAGGCCTGTGTGCGATGCGCGGGCAACGACAGCGCCGGGGGGCCGGGGCCTGCCAGGCATCCCGCCTCCCCCGAGAACGGGGGGTCCAGCTCCTGCGACTGCCCGGCTAGGCCCCGAGCGGCCGCTACCTGGACCGCGTTGCGTGTCATGGCCACGAACAGGACGGGTAGGTGGCTCCGGCGTTTGAGACACCCGGCCACCGTCGTCTTGCCCGTGCCGGCCGCCCCGCTCAGCAGACCTACTCTAGCGCACGTGACTCTCTCCAGGGCCCGGGCCTGTTCGTCCGACAAGCCCCCGGCGTCGCACACCGCCGCGGCGGGCGAGGCCGGGGCGGGGGCGCCGTCCGCCGCGGGGGGTGGGCTCTCGGCTGGGCCGTCGGGCGGGGCGTCGGGCGGGGTGTCGGGCGGGGCGTCGTAGACCTGCCGCAGCCTCTCAATTACGCGTGACTCTTTGTTAAAGAACCAGCGCGGCGCGTAGGTGGAACTGCCTACGCGAACCCAGGGCGAGGCCGCCGATGCTGCCCCCACGGGGGCCGCGTTCCAGAGGCTGGCTACGCACTCCTGCACGTCCTCCCGCCGTTTCTCGTCTAGTTCAAAACGCGCCGACTTGCGATCCCAGGCCAAGAGCCCGCACCAGGGGCTCCTGGGAAACTGGCGTCGATCGGGCTCTAGGTTGTCCTGCAGCTGGCGAAAGCCCAGGTAGTTCATCCTGCCCTCAGCCGTCCTTTGGATATTGGGCAAACACTCCGCTAGCCAGCCCCGCCGGCTCCTGTCCACTTCAAAGCACGAATTCTTGCGCACGTGCAGGGTATTGCACAGCCAAAAGTGCGCCAGCACCAGCCGGCGCTTTCGCTCGCCCAAGGCTTCGTACAGGTGTAACTTCACTGCTACGGGCAGCCGCCGGAAGCGCTGGGGGGACAGACACATCGGGGCGCTCTGTAAGTCACCGGTACGCAGCCCCAGATCCGCTGCCACCCGGTCATCTCCGGACCACAGAGCAGGCTCATAAAAGAGACGGGGGTCCGCTGCCTCCAGCGCCAGCAGCCAGCGCCGGCGTTGCAGAGGGTCGTAGTCGCGCCATACACGCGCCGGTGGCAGGGCCGGGGCTAAGTAACCCCAGCGCGGGTCCTCGTCTAGGAGCAGCAGGAGTTCCTCCGCGGTGCCAGCGCCCTCCCCTTCGTCGCCGTTCTCCCCCTCGCTGTCTTCTACGTCAGAGTCACTCGCTTTCCCTGGCCCAGCGACCACCCGCCGCGGTTGGTCCGGGGCAGCGGCTGCCTCCTCCAGGCGCAATCTTTTGGTCGGGGGGGCGGGAGACCGCGGCGCCAGCCGCGCACGCAGGGACGTGCATTTGAAATCTAGCTTGACTACGCCGCGCGTGAAATCGTACTGCAGAAACCCGCCCGCTTGCTTGGTCATCGCTTTGTGGTCCGTCCGTAGCCGCACGCCCTGCACCAGGCTGGCGTGCCGGCTTGTCAGATCGTGTACAGCCAAGCAGGACACGAGTGTGCGTACCGGCCCGGGCTCAGGTACAGTCTGGGCTTCGCTACTCCCAGCAGCGGCGCTGACGCGCGCAGGCTGACAGACCGTTCCGTCCCGCCTGTTTTTGTCCAGCAAGACCACTGGTCGTCCGCGAACATGGGCGCCACGGGGCGACCCGCCTGCTACCGTTCTGGCCGGACACTCACGGCCGAGAACGTGGGGCAGGCCCCTCCCCTCCCTCTCCGCTTGCGCGCGTGGTCGTGCACGCACGCAGGCAGGGAGGCGGCTGCCCCCCACCCGCCTTCCCTGCCCCTAGGCAGTGCCCACCCACGGCCACCCCCCCTCCCCCGAGGAGCGGGGAGGGGGCGTGCACCCCCGGCGGGGGGAGTGGGTGCGGGCGTCAGGCCCTGTCAGTCCCTCTGCTCCACAATTCTTTCCACTGGCAGGGGGCCGGCCGGCGGTGAGGGTGAGGAGCGTGGAGGGGCGCGGGGGGGGGGGGGGGGGGGGGTATGTACCCCACCGGGGGGAAGCTGCCCCCCCCCCCCCCCTGCCCTCTCCCCTGCGCCTGCCTCACCCCGGTGTCGTCCGTTGACGTGAGCGCCGCCGTCTCCCCGCTCCACAAGATGGCCGGCTGGCTCTAGGCCGCACGCCCCGACGCAGTAGACCGGGGCCTCCGCACGGAGCCACCTGCCGACGTGTTCGAGAACGGAAAGGTGCGCGTGCGCCTTCCCTTTTGAATCCAATTTGGCTGAGAGCGCCTTTTTTATTTATTGCGGCTAGTGCGTGGCACCTGTGTGCTGTGGGTCCTGCGCGCCGCGGACTGGCCCCCCCCCCCCCCCCCCCCCGAGCCCGAGCCCGAGCCGGCGCCCGGGCCAGAGCCGGGGGCCGAGCACTCGCTAGTTGTCTGTTACGCCAGGGCGGGCGAGCCGGGCGTGAGCTGGTGGCCCGCGCCGCCGGCGAGGCCTGCGCACTACGTGCTGCTGCACGTCTTGCTGGGGCCGGGCTGCACGGCCGAGGACGTGCCCGCCGCCGAGAGCCAGCTGCCGCGCAGCCTGCGCCGCCGCCTGCGTCGTGTGGCGAACGGCCTAGCCGGGGGGGGCACACCCCCCCCCTCCCCCCCCCCCCCCCTAGGGGTGGCAGGGGGGGGGGGGGGGACGCCACTCCCCCCCCCACCAGGCAGAGGGGGCAGAGAAGGGGTTGCCCCCTCCCCCAGACCCCCAGGCCGAATCTTTCCTGCCACCCCAGGGGGGGAAGGGTGCCCCCCCCCCCCCCCCCCGACCAGGCAGAGGGGGAAGGAAGGGGGTGCCCCCTCCCCAGCCCTGTGCGTGGGGGAGGGGGGTCCTTTTTCCCCCAACCGTCCGCAGACCAGCGTCCCCGGGATGGAAACCGAACACGGGCCGCCGGGCCGCCAGGCCGAAGCCGAGCCCGTGTGGCTGCTCAAGGGCTGGTCCGTAGACCTGCCGGCGGGCGGACAAGTCATGCTGTGCCTGGAAAGGGCCCCCGCGGGGGGGCCGGAGCGCCCCGCGGCCGAACGCCACTGGGCCGTGCTGCCCAATACCTCCGTCCGCCCGGATCGGGCGCACGAGGTGGTCGCGCTGCTGGACTCGTTGTGCGCGCGTGAGGAGGGGGACAGTGTGCCGCCGGGCCGGCCTGCCTCCCCCGGGCTGCTCGACTACAGCCTGAGCGTAGCCAGCCACTCGCAGCGGCCGCCGGCGCCCGCGGTCGCGTACCACTTTGCGCTGGACGGCGAACACAAGCAACAGCCAGCCGGCTCCGACTGCTCGGTCAGGGACCTCCGGTTCCGGCGCGCCACGTCCGCCCGGTACAAGTCGCTCCGCGCGTGGCTCATTGACGAGAGAGAGTGGGCGCTGCCGTTGGCACCGCTGCCGCTGCGCGTCGTGGTCGCGGCCGACCACAGCGCCACGGCGCCCGCCACGGTGCTAGTCAGGCACCAGCGGCAGGTCCTGCAGGCCGATCGCGTGCCACTGCTCGCGGCCCCGGCCGAGCCTGACGCGTAAGCACTGCTCCCCCCTGCACCAGCCGAGTCAGTAGGCCTTTAATTAAAATCAGACAGTGGGCCCGCGCTCACCGCGCTAAGACCGGTACCATTAGCCCGTACACAGACCCCCGACGCACGGAACACACCGGGGGAGAAAGAGAGCGGCGGACGAGGGGGGGAGCGCCGCTTTTCTCGGTAAAGTTAAGAAAGGGGTGACCGGAAAAGCCCGTGCCCACCATTAGTTCGAAAAAATACTAGTGAGAGTTTCCAAATTGTTTTGGAGATCTGCGAACGAGGCCAGGCCTGTCTTTTCCTTTAGCAGTGTCTTGTCCTGCGGAGCCGGCGAACCGACTTCCGAAGCCGCCGCCCCCGAAGCGGCGGGTCGGAGTCTCCGTCGTCGGTCGGGGTTCCTCCTTGCCCCGCCGCCCCCGGTCACTGCCCGTAGCTTCGTCCGGGTCACTGTCAGTCTCTTCCCCATCGCTCGCATCTCCCTCCCGCCAGTGGGGCCTGGCTTCTGTGCGGCGGCCCTCCTCATACGACCGCGGCGTGTGCGATGGCCCAGCCGCCCCGCCGGCCGGGTGCTCTCGAAAGTACCTTATAAAGATGTTCTCGGTGACTGGCGGTTCGCGGCGCAGGGTCCGCCCCCGGGCCTCCCACTCACGCTGGAAGAGCTTAAGGGCTGCAGGCAGGTTGACGATCCTGCCCAAGACATCTTGCCGCTACCAACTTTCTAATGCGTCGACCCCGCGCACAGCCTCCTCCTCCTCCTCTGTGCTAGCAGAGGGAGAGGCAGTCTCCGTGGTTGTCGGGCCTGCCCGTCCGCCTGCCGAGAGGGCCGCTGTTGCCGTGTCCGCTCCTCTGCTTGCTGAGCGCTCTGTGTCTGCCTTCTCTGCCTTCGCTCCCCCAGTCGTACACAGTAGCTTGTCCTCGGCTTCGGCAGCCGGGGCTTTCCACCAGGGCAGCGCCGCCCGGATCGCGAGCACTACCTCGGAGGGCTCCAGCAGACAGGCCAGCGCGACCAGCCCCCCCCACAAGAGGTCCACGTCCAGGGGAGCGGGCGAGCCGTACCGCACCAGGCGCAGGAACTTGTGCCTGAGCGCGTCGCCCAGCTGCCCCCACCAGAGGGAACGCCCACCACCCGCCGAGCCCAGCCCCAGCAAAGAGACGATCCTTTGGCGGAGTTTCTCGCGCTGTCCGTCCTTTTCGTCTTGGTCGTCGTTAGGCACGGCGCAGGCTGTGAACAGGCCGAACAGGTAGGCTGCGAGGGCGGCGCTGCTTTGGTCGGGGCACAGGTGCAGGTCCCCGGCGCCGGACAGCGCGTCGCCCAGCCACCGCACGAATTCCCAGTCTTTAGACACTCATGTTAGGTATGTTATGTATGTTATGATAGCTATAATCATGTATCTTATGTACATGCATGCATGTAAATCGTATGTGTATGTTATGTAAGTATGCTACATATACATGTGTATTTAAGTATGCCGATAGTGATGTTAAGTATATGTAGAAGGCGTGTTTAGTGTATGTAGACTAATATATTCATAATGCATGTATACTGCGAATGCATATTTATAATTATTTAAGATGATGTATGTATAATGTATGCATTTTCATGACGAATTTATCAGACATTCTTTACGTATTTCATATGTATTCTCATGGTAATGTAACGTGATGTAACGTTATAAATAAATATGCCAATTATGTAGTGATCCATGAATAATTGTGGTGTAATGCAACGCATTTTTGATTTGTTATGTGTGTATGTATATATTCATCAGATGATTTTTAGTACTAGTGCAAGTGCATATTGTATGTACTGTATATGCATACGCGTATATTCATGCATCCACATGATACGCTGTCAAATAATACTACCTCCTGGTGGCGGGTCCTTTTTGAAATTTACAAAGTGTATATGTTTGTGATACTATATATAATATATATGCATATATATATATACTCACATATTTACTGCGTATATATATATATATACTATTTATATACATTTACATCTTATATGCATGTATGTATCTGTGTGTATATATGCGTGTGTACGTGTGTAACATTGTGTATACGTGTGTGTGTGTGTGTGTGTTCGCTTCGGTGTTAAGGCAACCTGCATCGCACCACACTATATTATTGAATCCATGATATGCGTTCACGATTAATTTTGGATTTAGGATTACATAGCGCGCGCGTGTATACGTACATACGTAACGTTTTCGTGTTGTGCTGTAGCTTTATGCTGTGAAAGAACTGCACGAAATCAAACCTGGCCAGGAGAGAGCACTGTATTCACTCAAGATTCCAAATCTGGAAGAAAAAAAGATTCGTTTGCACTACGTGAAAACTCGCTCAGAAGAGGAACCCTACCCCATCGATGACTTTAACAAGCGAACCAAATTCACGAAAAAGATATGGGTCATTGGAAAGTATAAGGTTGGGAAATCAACCATCCTGAATCTGCTCACTGGCAAGCAAGACTTCATGGTACATTGATTGTAAATCAGCTATGAGTACATTTGTATGCACATGCAATCATGCGAGCCAATTATGTAAATGCATGTACCATTGATGGATGTGCGTGCACGAAATCAATGTTAATTAGAGAGAGAAAGAGATCCGCATTAACTCTAAATTAAGAACCACTTTGTTTGAACTCTTGTATAGAGCAGCAGTATCAAAAGTACCAAGGGCCTGGAGATGTTGCTGCTTGGCGAAAGCTTGTTTGTGGACACAGATGGCTTCAATCAGCCCCTCGATGTCATCGAGCCATATGTCAAGCGCGATTTTATTACCTCCCACTTGAAGTACTGCGGCAGCTCGATGGTGATTGTTGTCGACCGGATTACCATGCAGGATTTGCAACTCCTCGACTACATGACAGATCTTTTCGCCACCAGCCATGGAATGGATCTGACAGTCCTACACAACCTCAAAACTATTACAAATGTACAAGCTTTGGAGGTCTACGCAGAACATACCATTGGGAACCTTCGCGACCCAGACCAAAGTGTAAAGCACTCGCCCCTGCACTTTGAAGTGTTCCACGGTACAAACAAGTAAGTGCATCACAAGCCTTTCGCCCTTGAAAAGATTTATTTTAGCAAAATTATATTATTATTATTATTATTATTATTATTATTATTATTATTATTATTATTATTATTATTATTATTGTTGTTGTTGTTGTTGTTGTTGTTACTATTATTTTGCATGTCTTATTTAATAAGTTGGCCGTCAACGTTAGATGCCCAGTATTTGATGCATACCCTGAGAAGTACAGGTAGTACTACTTGTCTTTGCAATGATCCAGAAGACTGGGAACACATAAATAAAATAATAGGAACCAGTGTGCGACAATGTTTATTGTCTTTCTACCCTTGTTCCTGTTTGCTTACAAGTTTTGAGCATCGCTTTGCCTAGCACAAAAACTTTCTTGTGCCAAGCATGCTTCAATTACATACATGTCATGGATTAAGTAGAAGAATTCTTTGATATTGCTCTGGTAAGTAACAATGATCAAAATTCTAATTGTAAGTTTCGAACTCTTTCGTGACTCAGGTCGGTGTCGCATCACTTTATTGGGTCGCTGCAGCATGCTGCTCACTGGCGAGGTTCCTTTGAAGTCTTTGTGAAGACTATCAGGGTTGCCAAAAAATCGACA
This sequence comes from Paulinella micropora, assembly GCA_019918135.1. Lineage (NCBI taxonomy): Eukaryota > Cercozoa > Imbricatea > Euglyphida > Paulinellidae > Paulinella > Paulinella micropora. Next base: position 228,511 of record WBZZ01001231.1, read on the forward strand.
AGAGAATTCGGAGAGGTCAAGCAAGCTTCTTTCTTTCTTTCTTCTTTCTTTCTTTCTTTCTTTCTTTCTTTCTTTCTTTCTTTCTTTCTTTTCTTCTTCTTCTTCTTCCTTCCTTCCTTCCTTCCTTCTTACTTCCTTTCTTTCTTTCTTTTTCTTTCTTTCTTTTCTTCTTTCTTTCTTTCCTTCTTTCTTTCTTTTTCTTTTTCTTCTTCTTCTTCTTCGTTTTCCTTCTGCGTCTGCTTCTGATCCCACTTTATTTCTGTGACAAAACCAAAAATTGTACATAAGGATCATCCATGAGATTATGCTTCTTTTTTAAGAAAGACCGATATTGAGATCTAATCATCCTAAGCTAAGCTTGCGTCTTGCTCTGGGTGTGTCTCTCTCTCTCTCTCCTTCTTGCTCTCGCTATCTGTCTCTCTATCTATCTATCTCTTTATCTATCTGTATGTCTGTCTCTATTTCTCTCTGCCGGGCTCATGAGTCAAAATACGCGTTAAAACGTGATCGCAGCATTCGGTTACCTCTCTACTTCACACATCTGCACGTCCAGTCTGTGCGCCTTGCCGCCACGGAGGTATACTCGAAGTACTACGACTACGACAACGGAACGCTGAACATCGGAATCAGTGCGCAAGAATCTAACGCCTTTGAGGTCAAGATTACGGGCACTTACAAGCGTCTGACACAGGTTCAATTTTTACCACTACATCCGTACGATGTTATTTATGATGCATATATAAGTTTGCAATCGACAGAGAGAGAGAGAGAGAGAGAGAGAGAGAGAGAGGGAGGGAGGGAAGAACCGACAAACAAGCCCTTGGAAGGAAAGATGCAGGACAATATCAGCCAAGTCTCAGCTTATAGAAAGAATGAGTTTTGCACACGAAAATCTCAAAAGTTGAACTCCAAGTTCCCAAAAAAAGAGACATCTTTGTGGTGCAAAGTTACATCCGAAAAGAAAGTGATTCGATACATGAAATATCAAAGAATTTGATAGTTTGTGTGTCAAAACGTTTCCGTGTACTAGGGCGACGAGGAGGGGGCAGAGGTTTGGTTGGGGGGGATAATAACATACAGAACATTTTTAGATACATATAATTATACTCTCTCTCTCTCTCTCCCTCTCTCTCTCTCTCTCTTTCTCTCAGACTCTCTTCTCTATCTTTTCTCTGAGACTCTAAGAGACTCTTTCTCTCTCTCTCTCTCACTCACTCACTCACTCTTTCTGCGTTTCTCTCCTTTGTATTATGTCTTTGCACGTATGTCTATGAACGATTGTACAATATGATTTATAAGTAAGCCTACGTATTATGTACACTATGTATGTATACAGGGCGTGTCTGCATGTATGCATGTATATATATATATATATGTATATATTATTTATATGCAAATCATAATAATATTGTATGCAGGGGGATGAGCTGAACCTTCGAGGGAGGTCCAGGTTGTCATATCACTTTGCGTATGATAGAGACGAAAAAGTTCTCTTCCTCATCCTATCTTTGGCGGAGTTTTACCTCTTGGATGTCAAGGTGCTAAAAGAATGTGACTCCATTCTTGTCAAGGGCTACGTACGGGAGCTCAACCGCAGCCACAACAATACCTGCATCCATGGCATAATATCCGAAATCATCCACCTGCCCTGCAAAGTGGTAATCAACGACAAGTTTGGACCCGTCTGGAAGCGCCTGGGCCATTCCGGATTTGGCTCCACTTTGATCGAAATGAATCCCAACTCCCCAGAGGTGAACCTTGAGGGGATTCCCAAAGCGACGCGAGCTATCTTCAACCAGGTCGACAAGGTGGACCCAGTGTGGGAAGAAATAAAAAGATATCAGGCCAAGTTGGCAACCCGAAGACAATCAGGTAATTTTGTTTAATGCAATGGCAGTTTTATTCTAAGCAATCTTGTTGGTCACAATAATTATGAGATGAAAAAGGATTCAATTCGTCTGCACTGCCATTTGATATCAGCATACTTGTGTAATATGATGATCATAGTTTTTGCAACGCATCGATTGCACAACGTGGCATAAGTATGCACAAATATGTATTGTAATATTTCATATTGCATAAAATTACACACACACACACACACACATATATATATACATTATATATATATATGTAAGGTTGTATGTATGACGTATATGCACATGATTGCGAACGTTTCTATGATATATTAATACACTATGGATTCTTTATATATTAATACTGTAGAAATGTAATTAATATAAATTACACATATTTGCGTGTGTGTTTGTAGTGAAACATATTATGATACCTGCAGTCTGAGAGAGACTAGCTTTTGTTTGTTTCTTTATTGAAACCATTCTTTGCACATAATATTTTCCATAATTGGGTGTATTGCAGCCGGCGCCAGCGATGTCTCAGACAAGGAGAACAAAACTTCAGGTAACCGTCTCTCTTTGGAATCTTCCAGCTTGTCGCCAACTGCAGCGATCGCCACGCCACAGCTCAATGGGGAAGCAACCAAGTCTTCATCAAACACATCTCCAACCAGTGTCACAACTGTGCACAAGTAAGGCACCGATAACCAAGCACGCGGGTTTCCCCGAAATCAATCCATGGACCTCAGTAACCTCTTCAACTAATGAGTTTGAATGTCCAGCCAATCTCATTAGTGGATGCATCAACTTGAACTTCGTCTATGGGTCAACGAATGTGCACAGTGGTATCCGTATCATACAGCATCTTACAATTTCGATTTACTTTCTTTTTAGATCCCTACTTAATATCCCAGTCTCTTCTTTCAAGTTTTGGCTGTTAAAAGTGTAATTATCAAACGTGTATTTTTGTTTAGACGAATGACCGAACGAACAGTATTGAGCCAAGACCATCCGAGCTCGTTGGAGCGATAGAAAAAAGAAAGATTGTCTATCTCAGCTTTTTTCGGCTTATCGTTTACAAAGATTGGATTTTGAAATTATACGTAAAGAGTGGTGGAGGGGTTTGTGGATCGACAGTCCGGGGGCGGCTCTAATATATTAGGTACCAGGCGACCCGCGAAGATGGGCCGAGCATAAGGAGGACAGACAACGGGAGCAACATAACACTTGAAACCGGGCTTACAAAACGTTAGGCGGCCGCCGACGATGGCTTTTATATATATATATATATATATATATATATATATATATATATATATGTTTTGTGAGTTTGTATACAACTTTTCAAGTAGGCAGATACAACGTGGCAGGTAGCACCGCGCAGAGGGGCGTGCCGGTCCGTGTCGGGAATTTTGGCAATACGAACAACCAGCGGCGACGAGACAGGCACGTAATGTAATGTAAATGTAATGAAATGTAATGTAATGTAATGTAATGTGATATTATGTAATGTAAATTTAATGTAATGTAATAGTAATGCAATGTAATGTAATGATGTAACGTAACGTAATCTCTGTCTGTCTATCTATCTATCTATCTATCCATCTATCTATCTATCTATCCATCTGCCTATCTACCCATCTACCTATATATCTACTTATCTACCTATCTACCTCCCTACCTGCCTACCTATCTATCTATCTGTCTATCTATCTATCTATCTATCTATCTATCTGTCTGTCTATCTGTGTCTCTCGCCTGCGTCATGGCAGGGCTGTTACCTTTTGTCGGGGGTCCGACAAAAATTTGGGAAAAGGTGAAAGGTGGCACTACTATTGTGAAAAATGGGTAGGTGTTGTAAATGACAGTGTTTGCGACATGTAGAAAACTAAAGAGATCATAAACATGTATGTATGTATGTATGTATGTGTGTGTGTGTGTGTGTATGTGTGTATGAATGTATGTATGTATGTATGTATGTATGTTATGCATGTATGTATGTATGTATGTATGTATATGTATGCATGCATGTATGTATGTATGCGTGTATGAATGTATGTATGCATGTATGTACGCATGTATGTATGTATGTATGTACGTACGTACGTACGTAACGTACGTACGAGCGTGTACGTACGAGCGTGTACGTACGTATGTATGTATGTGTGAATGTATGTATGTACGTACGTATGTATGTACATTATGTATGTAGATATGTAAGTAATACTATGGATGATTGTAATGTTTGTATGTATGTATGTATTATGTATGTATGTATGTACGTATCTAATGTATCTAATGTATGTCATGTATGTTATGTATGTTATGTATGTCTGTACGTACGTATGTATGTATGTATGTATGTATGTATATGTGTGTGTGTATGTATGTATGTATGTATGTATGAATTTATGAGTACTTGTATGTATGTATGTATGTATGTATGTATGTATGTATATTATGTATGCAAGTATATATGTATGCATGTACATATGTATGGTATGCATGTATGTATGTATGGTATGTATGTATGTATGCATGTATGTATGTATGTACCTATGTAAGTATGAATGCATGTATGAATGTATGTATGTATGCATGTTAAGTATGTTATGTATGTATGTGTATGTATGTGTATGTATGTACGTACGTCTGTATGCATGTATGTATGTATGTGTGCGTATGCATGTATGTATGTATGCATGTATGTATGTATGCATGTATGTATGCATATATATATGTATGTAAGTATGAATGTATGTATGAATGAATGTATGTATGTATGTATGTGTGTGTATGTATGTATGTATGTATGAATGAATGAATGTATGAGTACTTGTATGTATGTATGTATGTATGTATATATGTTTTTATATTTTTTATGTATGTATGTATGTATGTATGTATGAATGTATGTATGTATGTACGTTATGTATGTAATGTATGTATGTATGTATGTATGTACGTACGTACGTATGTTTGTATGTATGTATGCATGTATGTATGTATATACGTACGTACGTACATACGTACATCGTACATACGTAACGTACGTAGGTACTTATGTATGTATGTATGTATGAACGTATGTATGTATGTATATATATATGTATGTATGTATATATGTATGTATGTATATTATGTATGTATGTATATATGTATGTATATATGTATGTATGTATGTATGCACGTTATATATTTTATGTATGTATATATATGTATATATGTATGTATATGTATGTATGTATGTATGTATGAGTACTTCTATGTATGTATATATGTACGTATGTATGTATGTATGTATGTATGTATGTACGAATGAATGTATGTATGTATGTAGCATTCCAACCGTCTTGCATTTCGAGCGCGCGCACTGACACGACGTTTGCGTAGCTTTCTAGAGTCTCGCACGCGCGGGCCAGGTGTCGTTTGTAGGTGAGCACATGTTGATCTTTGGTGAACGGGGGGTGAGTCTGCGACTTGTTACTGCGCTTCTTCTTTTCGAACTTCTTGGCAGGCCGAGCCTTGGAGTGCTTTTCTTCCGGGTCTTGGTTCGCGGTGTCGTCGATATTTGTGTCGTCGCCTGCCTCGTCACTGTCAGAATCCACTTCGTTTTCCGGAGTCTGGTACGGCATACGATATTTAAGCAGTTTGTTGATGAAGCGACAGACGGAAAAAGCAACTGCATTTATCTACAACCACAGCGCGTGGCCCACGCACTGCTTTTATGCATCTAAAATAACAGATATTGCTACGACTTTGTTTGGTATCCAGTTGGACCCTCCTCGCAATCTTGGATGGTTGGCAATCGCCCACCAGAGCGCGCTCAGCGAGTTGAAGGCAGAAGTGATTCTGTTGTCCTCGGCCGAGCAGAAAGGGGTAGGACGCGTCAGAAGCGAGAGGCAAGAGTGACTTGCAGACACATCGCTGCATCGCGGATGAGGTCCGGGCCGCTATCATTTTGATTGTCAAACACAGTTTCCGCGCCAAGCTGGTCGTCCTCCTCTTCCGGGTCGTCGATTGACAAGGATTTTTTTTGTTGTTACTACTTTTTTCGCTGCTTTCTGTTTTTTGCGCGGAAGCGAGGTGTAGAATGGGTGCGAACCGACGAATCCAGTTAATTCCTGTGTCTCAGTTTGTGACTGGGCGCTGGCTTTAACCACGCCTGCCATCGCTGTCAAGCAGAGGTTTTGTGAGCGACAAACAGGTGCTGTTGGCTAGCAACTGTCGTTTTTGCCCCCCGCCTCCTCCCTAACACTGCCCACCCACAGCATTTTTTTTTGCAACACCAAGATAAGGCAAAGATTTTGGCAAAAAGAAAAGCAGGCCTGCAGTTTTTGTGTGAGTGCTGAAAAATGGCAGAAAAGGCAAAGAGGAGGGTTTGGAGCCGGCCGAGGCATGTTTGCTAGCCTTAAACAGAAATTATGAAACCGCTACCATATTACCGGTAGAAGCATCACGTGGCAAGATCGAAAACCCCAAAAGTCCTCCCCCCCCCCCCATCTGCGGTTCTTTACCCACCGCGCTCCCTCCCCTGCAGCCGTTGGCACTGTTGCTTCGAGACAGAATCGTGGTTGCAAAGGTTTGCATTTTTTATGCAAGAACGCGGGAGCTGAGGGAAGGAGAGGGGGGGGGGGGGGGGCCGGCCTCCGCGCACAGGCAGGCTGAAGTGAAGGAGGGGGGGGGGGGGATATGGCCGCAAAACCACCAAGGAAAACAAAAAAAAAGGAAGAGTTGTGGTGAGCAGATTGCGATGTTACAAGGAGGGGCGGTGGGGGGGGGGGGGGGGGGGCTGCGCCAGGCAGGTTCCGAGAATGAGGAAAAAAATGTGAGGGAGGGAATGTGTGAGCCCACGAGAGCAGGCAGAAAAAGTCAGGGCAAAAAAAGAGACGAAAAAAGGAAGACTTGTATGGATAGCCGCGCAGTGCAATTGTTTATTCGCCAGTACGGCAGCAGTGACGCGGTGGGAGTGATAGGCGACGCGAGCTTATGCGTACGCGAGGGTGTCCTGCTTTGTCGCCTCGCCGCGGGTTCGACAGATTGGCAGCCGGCGTGCGAGCGCTGTTTCACCAGCCGAGGTTGCATACGGGCCGCAAATTCTCGCAAACTGCTTTTCAGGCTGTGCAAAAGCCATGCGCGGCGATTGCAAAAAAAACGCGAAAAGAAGAAGCGCCTGCTGGCGGATCTCGAAGGCGGTAACAGCCAAACAAAACGCCGGCGCAACAACAGTGACACCGCCGAGTCGTCCGCAGTATCGCTATGGTTTCAACGCCTGGCCAGTGCCGAGCCGTTTGTGTCAAAAAAGGTAGGAGTCAAGATGCTACAACATTATGGATCTGCTTTCAGAGTTACACATGACCTACGGTTGTTGTTTAAAGAATGAAGAGTGTGGCAAGAATCAGCCGACCGGCCGGCGTGCGAACTTTGTTACATGATGGAAAACATTGCGACGGTAGCAACCGTCTGCCAGGACAGTGAGTGACACACCGTGTGTGCGCGGCACGCAACACAGACGCAAGAGAATACCCAAGCCCCCTGCTCCACACACGAGAAGAAGGCAAAGAAAAAAGCAGGAACAATTGAAAGGCCAAAGAAGGAGAGCAAGGGCCTGCTCGGGACAAACGTGTTTCCAGCATAGGTGCAATTCTTGACACATTAACAAGGCGGGCGTGACTACAAGTTACGACTAAGCACGAGAGGTGCTCTTTTCAGCAGTGCAAGAAAACAGCCACACGACTGGACGGGATGGATGCCTGCATGCCTACACTGTTGGAGACAAGACACAACTGTCGCTGCAGGGTCGCATTTGGTAGAAGAGGGCCAAGAACGGTTCAAGCTCAGAGCACGCACGGGCGCACGGCTGCCACGTGGTGTTAAGGCCTTGTGAGGACTGTCCAGCTGGCTCGAAAAAACAGGCTTGCTATGCAGACGAGAAGGGCAGTAGCAACAAGCTTTGTGCAGCGCACGCACGAGCACGCGGCTGCCACGGGGTGTTAAGGCTTTGTCAGGACTGCCAAGTTGGCTCGGAAAAAGAGGCTTGCTACGCAGACGAGAATGGCAATAGCAACAAGCTTTGTGCAGAGCACGCACGGGCGCGCGTCTGCCATGAGGTGTTAAGGTCCTGTCAGGACTATCCAACTTGCTCGGAAAGCCAGACGCTTGTGTGCGCAGCACGCGTTTGCACGCGGGTTGATTCCTAAGCAAGCAGCCGGCTGCTCGATCGCGGCGTGCAGGTTGTGGGACAGGCTCGAGCACACGCTGGGCTGTCAGATCCAGCACAAGCACTTTGTGAACGGCACTAGTGTGCCTCAGGGGTCAGAAACACAAGTCCCGGGCACGCGGATGCGGCTGGACGGCTACGACGCTGCAAGGAATTGTGTGTATGAGTTCCACGGAAACGCGTACCACTGCTTTCCCCCCGGCCATCCCAAGTACGCCGAGGGCCGGTCGCCTGTCAGTGGACGTCTCAACCGAGATTTGTACAGAGAAACGATGGCTCGCATGTACTACCTTCGACAGAAAATGCCGGCCTGCTGCCGGGTCTTCTACGCGTGGGAGCACGAGTACGAGAAATTCAAGGACAAGCAGCTGGCCAGCGCCGCGACGGTCTTGCACGAGCTGCCACCGGGCGACGATTCAGATTCCGACGACACTGTCTAGAGCGCTGATTTAATAAAAGCACACGATTTCGCTGAGGACACTGGCGACTGCAACTCAGAGGTAGCCTTGACGCTGCATAGTCGTGGTACTGGTGGAATAGTTCGGGCAGTGGTGAAAATTCCAAGAATTTTGTTAATTGCTTTAATTTTTTAACTAGAAATTTAACTGCCGATTTCAAAAAAAATATTTAACTTTTTTTTTTTCAGGGGGGCTAGAGATTAGTATCTACTTCTGGTGAAGAATACAGACTTCGCTAGAAAGCGCTGGTAGTTATTTGTTTGCATTGTTCACCAGAAGAAAGAAGATGTGGCTGGATGTCAGGCCGAAAGCGTGGGGCACGTTTCTAGAGAAGGCAGGCACAGACTTGCCAGGATCGCGCAACAGTGAAACTAGCACAGATCCTGCCGCGCCAGCTCAGTGGCCAGCATCACAAAGAAACGATTACCATACGCGATAACATGAAAATTTTTAATGCTTTGGATAGCATGTGCTTCCCAAGCAACCCCGTCGTGCGATATCAGTATGCGATCGCTATTTTCGCGCGCTCCTACGAACAAGCCATCCTCGCTGCAGCCGATGTCTGTGAAACCAATATAGCCGCCGGTGGCAACGACGCTAGGTACATTATAGGCCCAAGCAAGACAGTCAGGCGAAGCCATGGCGCAGGTCCGTCCGTTCTTACAATCAGCCGCGACCGCGACGAAGAGGCCTTGACCATAAATTATACCAGACCAGAAGTTGTTATATATTTCGCCCGCAAGAACCGCACAGGTTCTACCGGCGTCGGCAGATATCAAGAACGCGCCTAGTCTCTCGTTTCCGCTAATGTCCTTTGGTAAGACTGCAACAAACAACTCTTTGCCATAAGCAATTGCCTGCACAGTGCCATAGGTAGAAAAGCCAAAGTTTGCTGGCAAGCTCCCGTCGTTCCAAGAGATTCCATCGGCAGAAAACATAGCGGTCGCAACAGGCTGCGGAATACGGGTCTGGCCGTAGTATGCCCATTGCCACAAACACGCCAGCACCAAACGCAACTGCGTGCCGTTCCCCCGTACGTGCCACCCCGCGAGGCTGCCAGACTAGGCAGTCCGGAGATGTCATGACGCACTTGTGGCTGCCGGTGCCGCCCTTGGATCCCAACGCCACAAACACGTCGCCGCCAAACGCGAGATCTTCCCAATTACATCCAACTCCAGAATCGTGGAATGTTTAAACAAAAATTCTCTTGTAAAAGTAAAAGATTTTGACTTACAAGACATATTAGAAAGACTTACAAAGATTTTACAATCAAACGACGAAGTGTGGATGGATGAGGAAGGGGCAACAATGGAATCAATTGATTTCAATTTTGTGGGAGTAAGGATGCCAGAGGGAGGGGCTAGATTGAAAGCAATAGCACAGGAGGACATTTACAAAAAGAAAGGAGTGATACAAATAAACAACGACTACAACATATGTCTGGCAAGGGCTATCGTTGTGGCAACAACCAAGATTAAAAAACACAACAAAGACAAACAAATAAGGAAGGGTCGCAGGATACAGGACGAACTGGCAAATACATTACACGAGGAGGCCGGTGTCATAAAAGATTTATGTGGTCTTCCTGAGGTAGATGTGTTTGCTAGTCATATAAAATACAATTTATCAATTGTTGAATTTCCAGACAAGATAATATATAAAACTGAATTCAAAGATGAAAAGGAACAACCATACAAACACATATATATACTCAAACCAAAAACCATTACGACACCATAGTGAGCATGAAGGCCTTCCTATCAAAACGAAACTTCTGTGAGCAGTGTATGAAGGGTTATGAGCACAATCATTCCTGTGTGGCAAAATGTAATATATATCTTACGGATGGATGTAAGGGGTATAACAACATAACAAAATAGAAACAATGCGAAAAATGTAACCGCAAATTTCCGAATGGTGAATGCTTCAACAATAACAGCACAAGCACTTGTGAAACAAAAAAAATGTCTTAACTGCTCTAAGACATACACAGGTGAACATAAGTGCGGTTATGACAAATGTAAAAATTGTAAAATCTTACAACCCTTTGAGCATAGGTGTAATATGAAACAAAAGAAATACATAAGCCTTCTGATAAATATGTGTTTTTTGATTTTGATGCAACACAAGAGACAGGCACACATATCATTAACAATTCAGAGAGTCAGTATTTCACAGACTGCACACCAATTATACACAAAAGCATAGACGAGTTTTGTAATTGGGCATTTGGCAATCAACAGAAGGACTTCACATTCATAGCACATAATGCGAGGGGTTATGATTGTCAATTCGTGCTTAAGTGGTTAATAGAAAAAGGCATTTCACCATTTGTCATATATCAAGGGGGTAAGTTATGATGATGGCTGTGGGTAAGATTAGATTTATTGATAGTCTTTCTTTCCTAACTATGCATCTATCTGATTTCCCTGAAACTTTTTATTTAGAAGAATTAAAGAAAGGATTTTTCCCTCACTTCTTTAATACTGAGGCAAATCAAAATTATGTAGGGGCAATACCAGACAAGGACTATTACGGCTACAACACATTTTCAACACATAAACGACAAGAATTTGTGAAATGGTATGAAGAACAAAAGGACAAAATGTTTGATTTCAAAAAAGAAATGGAAGCATATTGTCATAGTGATGTGGATATATTGAGAAGGGGGTGTATGAAATTTAGAGAGAGCTTCCTAGAATTTGGCATAGACCCATTCCAATACACAACCATCGCATCTACCTGTATGGCATTATATAAAGCAATCTATATGCTGACAGATAACATAGCAGTCCTACCAACACAGAGAACAGACAAAGCAAAAACGAGCCGTATGTGCGTGGAGTGGCTATCATACAGAGAGAAGAAAGACAATACACCCATACAGCACAGATTAAATGGAAAAGAAAAAATGATATATTTAAAAGTTGCAGGTAAAGCATACTTAGACGGATATGACCCAAAGACAAAAACTACATATGAGTTTCATGGGTGCTACTGGCACGGGTGTCCTGAGTGTTATGACGGCAATCAAGTGAATAAAGAGCAATCTGTTAATAAGACATTTGGACAATTATACAAGGAAACAAAACGACTGGAAACTTTAATAAAGCAACACGAAGTGAATAACTTAATAACAATATGGGGTTGTAATTGGAACAGAATAAGAGTAAGGCAGGAATTCAAAAGGAACATAGAAGAGATATTAATGGAGCAAGAGACAATTAATCCACTACACGCGATGTTTGGGGGAAGGACAAATGCTTTATCTTTATATTGGAGTGCAATGAATGAACAACAATACGCCAAGTACATAGACATATGCTCCCTCTATTCGTCTGCTATGTTTTATGACCCCTACCCTCTCGGACATCATACAGTAATTAAGGCAGACAAGGCATTACAAATGTTAAATCAAAAGACAGCATTTAGATTACCCAAAGTTAAAATGATTCCGCCGAGTGGACTAATTCACCCTGTCCTACCCTGTCAAGATAGGGGAACGATGATGTATTATTTATGTAGTAAGTGTGGAAAGGAAAGCACAAGACAAATGTCAGCACGACGACACAGAGAGGGCACTCACAGGCACTTGGGCAACACCACATTTATAAAGCAATCGAAAAAGGTTATAATATCATCAAAGTTTATGAGGTGTGGCACTGGGAACAACAAACAACAACCCTATTCAAAGACTACATAAAAACCTTTTTACAAGTAAAGCAAGAGGCAAATGGCTACCCATCAAATGTGGAAACGGAGGAACAAAAAGACAATTACATAAAGGACTATGAGGAAAAGATAGGTATTAAGTTGGACAAAAGCAAAATAGAAAAGAATGAAGGAAGGAGGGCAGTCGCCAAGCTATGTCTGAATTCACTATGGGGAAAGTTTGGACAACAAAGCAACAAGACACAGACGACAATCGTCAGGAGTGAGGCAGAATTATACAAAATACTAAATGACAATGACATAAACGAAATCTCAATCAATATGATAAGTAAAGAATGCCTTGAACTATCCTACAATCTACACCCCGAAAAAGTGTCAGACCCTTACAACACAAACATATGTGTGATTTATTCACAACAGCACACGCACAATGAGATTGTATGATATGATGGATAGATTGGGAGACAATGTATTATATCACGACACAGACAGCATAATATATTCAGTTGATGAAAAACGAGGACAGACAACAATGCCGACGGGTGACTTATTAGGACAATGGACAGACGAACTAATAGACAAAAAGACAAAAGTAAGCAGAAAGATAACTACATTTGTGGGCTCGGGGCCTAAGTCCTACAGCTACATACTAAACGACGGCACAACAAAAATGAAACTGAAAGGCTTTTCTATGAACTACGACACTTGCAGGAAACTGAACTTGGTAAATATGTTTAGTGTGATAAGTAATGGTCTTGGAATAAAGGACGAAGAACTATCGAAGAAAGCATATGAGGAATTAAAAGCATTATTGGAGACAGAAGGAGAAAAGCACGTAGCAAAGAATGTGGCTGAGAATGGAAATGTAGCAATACACAACCACAGCAAAATTACGAGGAACAAAAAAGACAAAACGATTACCTCCGAACATTTGAAAAAGATATTCTCATTTACTTACACAAAAAGAGTAATACAGCCGATTAAAGAGAACCATATCTCTACACTGCCTTACGGATTTTAAAGGCAAAAGTAAAAAGGTAATTAATTGTTTTTTCAATAAATTTTTTACCAGTCTATATAGACTAATGACCACCCTCACCAGACTATGCGAGAAGTTTGAAAAACTTTCAATTGAAACGAAAAATGAAACCTTTACATTGAAAGATATTCAAAAGGTAATTAAAGACCAAATAAAGGAAATTGAGGATAGTAATTCATCAAAGCCTAAGGATACTTTCCATTTGGTAAATATCGCGGGAAGAAAATTCAAGATGTAGCGGTTATCGATAAGCCATATTTGGAATGGGTTATCCGTCAGCCGTGGTTTGAGAAATTTACAGACATTAAAAGTGAAGTAAAAAAATATTTGTAATGATATTTTGCTCAAAGATTTTTTAAAATTTTACTATATATATATCAATGACTGACTTTGCACCAAACAGGACTACTTGAATGAAATTGAAAAATGGAACCTTGATGGCGATGTCAGAAAGCCAACAATTAAATAGACTAAACCTGACATTGTTTCTTTCTATGAGCAATACAAGCCGAGGGATGACAATGTAAAAGTAGTTAAAGCTACATTACAAAAAATAATGGACGAAGAACCAAGCACACCTTTTAAGGAGACTGATTTAAAAGAGACTGGAATTACTGAGATAGCACAAAATGAAACCGATATTTTTCTTCAATATGGTAAGTATAAAAAAATGAAAATTGAAATGTCGCTAAGATTGATAAACCATACCTTGAATATTTAATCCAACAACCTTATTTTAACAACAAAGATGTGGTAAAAAAATATCTCTGATATTTGAAAATCCACGATTCCGTGCTTCGCACTCTCGCGTGTTTTTCAAACATCGCTTTCCGCTTATTATTTTTTTTATTATTTACTTTTAAACGATGTTTACAAACCGCACGAAAGCCGAAGGCGAAAGTGCGGATTTGTAAATATCACTGGTCTTCTATAAAATTAGCAATAATATTGACATTTCCACCATTATCAGTAGTGGAAACAGATTTCTGTGTAAAAGTTAATACATCACTTGGAGACAGATAAATATCATAATTTCTTATATTAATTTGTTGAGTTGAACTTGCATTAACATAAATTTTAAAAATCGTTGTTCCGTTGGCGATAGCAGTCGCTGTTGTGTCAGTATCAACTATTGAATATTTCGTATCTACATCCGCATACACTGCTCCAGTTAAAGTTCCATTCAACACCATTCTGACTATATTTGTTTTTCCGTCTTCATTGCTAATACTTATCAATGATGGATATACTAATGAATAATTGTCTAAGTTAGCACCACCACTATCATATTTTGCCTTATTTCTTATACTCAATATCGGTCTTTCTGTAGTGTGTGCAACTTCACTACCCTCAATTGAATTTGTTATGCTAGTATTAATAGTATTTGACCCCTCAATGAATAAACTGGCACTTGCTGTTTTAAGAGTTTGTATTCCAATCGCTGCATCATTTTTCATTACTGCTGTACGGTAATGTCGTATTTCGGCTTACCCAGTATTAGCATTCGCATAGTCAATCATATGAACTAATTGAATTAATCCTGTCATGGGATTTTCAATATAAAACTTAATAGCACCAAACCCAAGATACTGAAATTGAATTTGAAATACATTTCCTCTGCTCCAAACTACTTCTGGCATAGCCGAAGTTCCATCGCACGGGTCATCCCAGTCTGCTTGAGTTGCTTGGTCAATATAATCTACGACACCTCCTTTACAATGCGCAATATTCATTCCTGCTTTATTTTTGTAGAAATAAAATCCATCAACGAGTTCATTTCCTATTCCAATATATGAATAGTAATCTTTTGTATCATCCGTTGTCCATATAGCAGTAAAGCGGGCGAGGACACCCGTTCCAGTTCTATATTTTATTCTCCTTTTACTTACCCAGTCTAGCATCCGCCGTGGCATCCGCTTGATAAATGTTGCCATATTATTCAAAAAATGACACAGATGATTTTGTTTATGTTTTTGTCCATATCCTAGTATTAATAGTATATGGAGTGTAAAACTGGTGTTAATTGACCTACTACTGCTTCGCCAAAAGCGGTTGTGAATTATTTGTTTCAATATCACCATCATATCCAACTTTGACATTTATAAATTCTCCGTCCGGATTTTCTGCGATTAAGTTTCTCTGGTGAGTTTTCATTGATATTTTAGAATTGCGATTCGTGCTCCGCACTCTCTCTTATTCTAAAACATCGTTTTTTATTTTGAAAAAAATAATGAATCTATTAAGTTTTTCTTTGTTTGTTTTTCACGATGTTTATGAGCAAGGGAAAATGAGCGTAGCGAATGAAAGCGATGCTCATAAATATCAACTCATCAAAATTTCAACTCCCTTAACAAGCACGCTTCGTTAAAGAATGGCGAATGGGTAGTGATTGAAATTAGTTATGCCAGCACCACTCGCATTATTACTTGTAGTTGAAACGAATTCATATCGCCTCTCAGTGTCTAGGCTCAAACCGCTCACCTCATAGAACAACCAGTTCGGATAACTGGGGATGGCCCCTTTTTCCGAAATTTTCCTAGGGTATACTTAGTTTTTTCTACATGTCAGACCTGACTCTTCTAACTAATATTAGATTGTAATGTGTGTTTAAACCAATTGGAAACCAGTTTATTTATTAATAAAAACTAGTGTTGACACTCATAAAAGAATGTGAAAAAAAAGTCGTTCGGCCGGCTCGGCAACACATACCCGCCCACCCCGCAAAGTCAGTATGCCTGACCTGACTGTTGTAATTAATATTAGACTGACATAATGCGCTGTTAAATCAATTGGAAACACGTTTATTTATTAATAAAACTACCTGGTTGTGACTCAATGACACAAAAAAAATTCAGTGTGAGGCAAACCCCCCCCCCCCCCCACACACACACACACATACACACACCCCCCCACTCACGAGCGCTCCAACTCCCTACATTAATCTCAATCTTCCTCTTCTGAATCATCTGCATCAGTATCATCTAGTCTCCTTCGCTTCTTCACTCGCTCACGCCTGACTCTTACTAGTACTAGTACCTATGTGTATGAAAAAAATCCTATGTGTTGTGTCGCGTCGCATTCATTGCGAGTGACCAAGTCAATAGTTTGTCAGTGAAGTTGGTGGGGGTGTCAGCAGTAATTTCCATTCCCTTCTTCTTCTTCTTCTTCTTCTTCTTCTTCTTCTTCTTCTTCTTCTTCTTCTTCCGTTTCTCTTGCTCACTATCACTATCTGAGCTGCTGTCTGA
>WBZZ01001231.1:250000-275000 GCA_019918135.1 Paulinella micropora
TTTTGGTTGGGCATGACTTATGCGGAGCTTGAACATGAGGTAAGGTCACTCTGTTGTAAGGAGTGGAAGTGCTTTCTATGGGTTGATGCTCGAGATGTCATACAGCAGAGAGTGAAATCATGTCTTCTCTCGCTGCAAGAGCTCAAGAGCTCAATTAAGTCAATGCTCGTTCTCATGTTGCGCCCCAACGGCACGTGGCAGTATTGGTTTCAGGGAGACAAAGTATGTCTCAAAATGTGGATGCGTATACACGGGATAGGGAAGAAGGTTATGAAGGCATCAAAGAGGCTGGTTATGGAAGGTAAGAACATTGCCATCAAGTCGTCGCCAGCAAAGCCTCTCACTAAGGACGTAATTGGTATGCTCTTGTGTAAGAAATGGTTGTTTGATCTCAAGTCAAGTGACAACTCAGATGGTGTATGGAAGCTGCAGGACATAACCGAAAAGAGTTCAGTCTACCAGTTTGTTCGTGACAAGTGGGAGAGTAAGTGCTTGGAGCTCATAAACTTGATGCCGTGCAAGCTGAAACCAAACAATCCTCCCGACCCAAGCCTGGTCGCGAAGGTCTGGCGGGAGGAGTTCCGGAATGTGAAGCCTATCCGGAACAAAGATTTTGCCAAAGATCATATTTGTACTGAGTTGGCCGCGGAGTGCAGGAGGCTGGAGAAGGAGAAGGATAGGGGGTTCGATAACGAGATGGCAGTGCTCGATTACAAGCGTCGCAGCACTCTGCACCACAAGATTCATTCAACATGTCGAGTGGAGAGCATGAAGAGGAAGGAGGCCGCACCTGGAGATGTGAAGTCTACTACCATCTCGTCTGACATGACCCCTCCCATTCAGTATCCTGCTTGTCGCCGGCGTTCAGACGACTTCAAAGGGAAGTACGTGATTCGCATTTGTTTAGGGGTCACGAGCGCGTACACCGCCGGTAAGACTTTCATTTTTGCTTACGGACCTGGCGTGGCTCACGGTATGAGAAGTTCGCAAGCTATAAACACAATGAGACTATGAGACGCTAAAATAGTGGCACCTTCCTGTTCCGGCTTGTTCCCGGTGAGTCGTGGAGCTGTAGTGATGTTTCCATTCATTGTTATTAATAAATGTTTTTTAAAAAAATAATTCCGGCACTTGACTTTAATTTTTTCGAAAAAAAAAACCATGTTGGAGCAAAAGTGAAAAACTCCAAGTCCACGTAAAAAATTTTCCCCCAAATTCCACGTAAATGTTATTTTTTGCGTATTCCTATATTTTTGACATTTTCTTGCATTATTAGCTGCTGCAGATGCTCCTTATTCTCACACAGGACCCAAACGACTTCAAACAAGCGACTGTCGTGGCACCAAAAAAATTCATCTTTTTAATACCTGCTTCGGTATGTCCATGGAGCATACAGCCCCTCACCGACCGCCCCCGTCCATACTAGACTCATAACACACGCAGCAAATAACAATGAAACACAAATAAAATAAATCTTACACTTGACTTCAATTTGGAAAAAAATCATTTAGGAGCGATAGTGAAAACTCCAAGTCCACGTAAAAATTTTTTTCCCCCTAAATCCTCTGAAGTGTTTCTTTTTTAAGCGTATTACTGTATTTTGGAGTTTTGCTGTGATTAATACCTGCTACAAATGCTCCCTATTCTCATACAGGACCCAAATGACTTCAAAATAGCGACTGTCGTGGCACCAAAAAATTCATCTTTTTAATACCTGCTTCGGTATGTCCATGGAGCGTACAGCCCCTCACCGACCGCCCCCGTCCATACTAGACTCATAACACACGCAGCAAATAACAATGAAACACAAATAAAATGAAGAAAAAAGAAATAATCGAAGCCTTGTCCTGGCCTGGGTCACATACGCAGCATCGGGCACTTCAAAAATTGTTGCCCGTAATCCCAGCAAAAGACATGAGTAAATCCAGACAGATCT
Source organism: Paulinella micropora (assembly GCA_019918135.1). NCBI lineage: Eukaryota > Cercozoa > Imbricatea > Euglyphida > Paulinellidae > Paulinella > Paulinella micropora. The sequence continues at coordinate 251,937 of WBZZ01001231.1, forward strand.
TATGCAGGGGTTGCATTTCAGAGACGTTCACGAGGTGCTCAGCGGACGCGTGAATGTCCACAAGAAGCCTACCTATCTCCACAGCTAGGTATACCTTACCCTGGAATCTCACAGGACCCATGGCAGTTGCTCACTGGTCCTCCTGGTCACTCCCTTCCTCTGGAACGTACAATGACGATTGGATGCTCGTCTCGCTGTCTGAAGATCCATCTAATTCTGCATACGATACTGGCTTCTGTTGGCGTCGGGGGGGTGCCGCAGCCTGAAGTGGCTCAGACTCACGCATCATAGTTGCATCTACCTCTTCAACCATGCGCTGACTCTTGGGCCGCCGCGCCGCTCTCGACTGGCCCCCAGACTGGTTGCGCTTGCGCTAAAACAGGGAAACAACAAACAAACAAGGAATTAATCCGTCCAGAGCTACAACGAAAAAAATCTTCAACAACCAAAAACCTACGCCCTTAGTACCGCCCTTAGTACCCGTTTGAATTCTCCACCGCCATCCACGTCACCACCGCTGGCTCCGATGCCTGCACCACCGCTGGCTCCGACGCCTGTACCACCGCAATCACTGCAGGCCTGAAGCTGATGATGCGCGATAATAGCTGCAGCCATCTGTCGCTTCGCTGGCCCTCACTTTGCAATCCGTGCTCTCGGCAAAATTTCACCAGAACGGGCCGGGTCGTTTTGCTGGCCAGCGTCTTTGCCTGAAGACCCTCCCGCTCCAACAGTTGCTCGATGGTGTACTGCCTTGCTGGTCGCCGTCCGCCTGACTGGGCACTTTCTTGCCAGTCCGTGCGCCCTGCGCCTTGCGGGTCCATAGCCTTTTCGTACCTCCTTTGCGCTCGGGCCCTGTCACGGGCGCGTTTGGAAGGACGTCCCTCCCTGTTGCGGACGCTCGAAGTTGCTCTGAAACCCGGAATGTGCAGCTCAGGAGCATCTTGCTTTCGAACTGGCCGTTCCAAATAATGCGAGCAGCCCTTACAGAGGTCGCGGAAGTTTTCGCGTGTGCGCAAAACCCAGAGCCACCCTGGGCCACACACACATGGGGTAGGGGGAGGGGAGGGAGAGAGACAGAGAGAGGAAGAGAGAAAAAAATAAAGAATGAGGGGGGGGGGGGGGGCGGACCTCTCTCGTGGTGAGGAGTTTCCCGTGCGATCACTATCCCTGGTTCCCACTTCCTGTCTCCCTTTGCGTCTATGAAAGAGTACCCAATTGAGCAGCAGTCACGAATTCCCCTTGCTTTGACACCATTCACAACTGTCGAAATGTCTGGGCTTTCGTTGCTAGGCTCCCCGCCGGAGAAATCCCGAAGAACCATATCTTTTATGGCAGGGACAATAATACACCTAGTATCGGGATCGTCTCCAAACAGTCTGGCAAAGTCTTCCGGTTTGGAAAAGGGCTGATTGCTGTCGAGCTGGTGCTTCCAAGGAATGGCTTTCAGAGAGTTACCCAGAATATCTATTACAGACAGAAATTGTGGTAACAGTAACAATACGAGTAGTAGTAGCTAGGGTTTCTAGGGGCGCATGGAAGAGAAGCTTGTGACGTTTTTTCTTTTTTATCCACACAAGCTTCTTATCCTATCCAGTACTAGCAAGCACTAAGTTTTTTTTTTTTTCCAGGTACTGTAAAGAGAGAGATAGAGAGAGAGAGAGGTGCAACAATGTTACCAACAATGTTAGCGGCGTGGTTGGGACATAATGAGTCATGCTGCACATCCACCTCAGTCTTGTCGCTGAGCTCGGTGCTGTGCTTCAGCACTTGCTGGTAGAGGCCGGTCAACCAATTGATGAGACCGTAATTGTTGAGGTTGGATCCATTGTCTCCTGAAATCTGAATTATTCGCCTCAACACCAGACACAACACCAGTCACAACAATAATTCTAGTAATACTAAGAAAACTGAATAGCAAGACAACGCAATAATCAAAGTAAAAGAACAAGCAAGGGAATGTTCAGTGGCATTCCAAATACGCCAGATATTCTCTACTGTGAAAAGGTAGTTGAGAGCCCAAACGTAAATAATGGCTGTCTGTTCGCCTTACAAAACAAAATTGAAAGGTGGACATGGTTGAAGTTGTCACGTACTCAGAACAAGTGATACCTTGGCCCCAGAACAAGTAATTGAGTTGCCTCGCGTTGATTGCACCCGGGACGTCCATGAACAATAAAACGATGCCCAGCAACCAGAACTGAGAGCCATCTAGCGCATAGAACCCAACGTAGTCTGCAAAAAGCTACGTACGTATACAAGGAACACAAGCACAGTTAGACCGAGCAGAAATATCGACATCATATCACGTTCAAGAACAGTACCTGTGCATGCAATCCTGATAGCATATGACGCCCCCACTCAGCCACGAAAGGCTTCATGGTAGCCATCTGACTCTCGTGGATGCTGAACTTCTCAATCACCTTCCGCGTGGACTCGATCTGCTCCTTGAGCTTTCCGATGGTTGCTCCGGACTTATTGTTGACTGCAGCGTCCACCAGCCTCCTCTCCAGTCTCGGAAGTTCTGCCTTAGCCTTGGTGCCAGAGACACAGGGTGGACAATATTTTGGTTTGTCTTCGTGGTTCCATAAAATTAAACCCAGCGCCTTTGCCCTGTCGAGTATGTACCAGAAGCCGACATAGCCGTGCCGATGGAAAGCCGGCAAGCGCTGCATGCATTCGTTGTACCTGGGTCTATTTTTCTCTTCCAGCATGGATTTATCAATAGTTTTGATGAACTCCTCATCGTCGGGGTAGTCCTTTTTCCACTGCGTATACGACAGCAGGTCCTGCTCCAGATTGGTAATCCTTGCTCGTTTTGAACGATCTGAGAGCTCCCTTACGTCTCGCTTCGCGCAGAGCCTGGAAATAGCCTCCAAAATCAATACGCTGTTCCAGTACCTGTGTTTGAGCCACTCATAGGCCTTGTCATTGTGAACCTTGTATATGGTATCCTTTGCACCGGATGTAGTGCATAAAAATGATTTAAGTCCCTCTGCGTTCGCACCAACCTCTTCGTCCGAAATGTGTCGATAGTGAGGACGAGTGATATCGAGAGTTCTCAGTGTGGTTAGCATAGGCATACTGGCGATCTTTTTCAAAATCTCTCGCCTGGTTGCGTTGTGAACATAGCTACGCACAGGCTCCCCCAAAGTCTCCCGTACAAAGTCAGAGCTTAAGCCCCTGCACGCGAAGCCCACCACCATACTCCGGTGCGAATTGTTGGTACTTGGAAAGGTGCGATAAATATTGAGGAGGTCGTGCACATTTGACGCCAGACGCTTTAGTTGGCTCGCCTCATCCTTGGGAGCTCGACTTCTGCAAGCACAACATACATAGCTGTTGCTAGCTCACCAATATTAATGGCACTGCCAAGCACTTTCACTTACTTGTCCGCAAACTCATCCACCAAAGACTCGATCATTACACGTGCTTCCTCCTTAGATAGTTTGGGATCTGACTGAAGCCCAGCAGACTGAAGCTCACTTGGAGAGGTGGACTCACTGCACACACACACACACAAAATATATATAAACTGCGTGTATATGGTTTATGTGTCCTTTCGTCAAAATCTCTCTTAATGTGCTCAGTTAGAAAAATTTATGTTAAACATTTGACACTTTTTTTTCTATGTATGTTTTCTATATGTCCTATGTTGGTTTTTTACTTTTTTAAGGCTTGTTTTATACTTAGCGGTTGGACAAGTCGCGAATACATAAATGATCACACAACAAAAATGGGGGGAAGGGGGGCGGACACTCGTGAGTGGCGGGGGGTTGGGGGGAAAATACACACAACAGGGATATTACAGCAAGCGAGAGAGAATATAAGAGCAGGGGTGGTGAAATATCTTCTCCTATTGGTGGCCAACCCCAAGGTTGGCCGTGTCCAACCCTGTTTTTAAAGGTTGGACACTTTTTTATCGTTAAATTTCAATATTTATTATATAATTCTTCTTCGTATTACACATTTTTTATATTGTCCAACCTGTCCAACCTTTTATTTAAAAAAAGTAAATTTTTTTCCTCTCCCTTTTTATTACAAGATGTAAAATATAATAGGTTCCGCGGGGTATTGGACGCGAACCACCTTGGCCTTCATTAATACTAAAACGATTTTCTCTCTCTCGGTTGCTTAATACCACTCTCAGCCGTCCAAGTCGCCAAACGACGATTTACGTGTTTCTAGCGCGGGTGTGTGGATTTTCTATTTAAAATAATTAAAATAATATAATTATATATATAAGAAACATAATGCCAAGGACACCTCAATTCACCAAGGAAGAAATCGTTCAACGGAGAAGGGAAAGGGCGAAGGCATTTTTGAAGGCTCATCCCGATAAGAATAGGGAAAATGCGAAGGCATATTACTATTATAAGAACCAAGAGAGAATAAAATTATTGCGGAAGGAGAAATACGAAAAACAAAAAGCAGAATTACTTGAATTAAGGGCGTTTCGCAATAGTATGTTAAGCAATATATAATTTATTTTATATATAAAAATATATACACTATTATATAAACCATGGACACCTCTCACCGCCGATCGTATTGGACATATGAAGACTTACAACTCCATTTGGATTACGTGAATGGAAGTTATTTTCTAAATCTAGTCAATGCCGTTTCATTTCTATCACCCGATGGAAAGTGGAACACAGCCGACTGGAAACTTATGGAAAGTATAGAAAAAGGAGAAGAACAATATTGTTGTTGCTCACACGAGATTACGAAGAATTACATCATTAAAAACGTAAAAAACGGGAGCGAAATGGTGCTAGGCTCTGAATGTATTAAGCGGTTTAAGAACGATAAAATGAACGAAGACTTGTCATTGCTCATCCGCACTCTTGACAATCCAAACATTAAATTTTGTTGTTATTGTGATAGCAATAGGGCAATTCCAAAAAAGATTGTAGAAAAATATCCGAACAGGGACAAGTATTATCACAAAGCCTGCTTAATAAATAGATTGAAGCATTGCGAACATTGCGGACAATACAAAGGATTTATACCATGCGGGTGCTTGAATAAGTAAGAAAAGAAACAAGTTGTTTTTTTTGTCATAACGATATATAAAAAATCCTAATTACCTATTAAGGACAATGATATACATGGATATATGGATGTATAGAATAATTAATTTATTTTTATAAAAATATCCGAGCGACTATATAATATGACCGCGCCGACACTGACCAGCAACCAATGGTATTACAAACAAGAAGAAGCACTGAGAGATAAACCACAAGATGCGGTTCTTATCAAGTGGGGGAATAAACAATTTACCACTATGCCATGCCAAGAGGATTTCATTGAATTGATTGAGAACACGCCCGATGACCAAAAGCAATACTATGAAGTATTAATGGAAAACAAACCCCAACGAATGTTTGCCGACATTGATGGCGATGAATTATCAATCACACGAGAAAAAATGTATGAGCGGTGGAACACGCTTTTAGAAAACGTATTTGCTAGTGTAGGCTTGAAGTATAATCCCAAAAAAGCCAAATACTTGGACGCAAGCAAGAATGGTAAAATGTCGTGCCATTTTTCTTACGATAATGGCTTAGTATTTAAAAACTGCGAAACACAAAAAGAGTTTTGGAAGTATGTAGAAGTAGTGATTGAAAAAGATTATCCCGACCTTTGCTTCACGTTTGAACGAGCCGACAAGAATATTGAATTACGAACCATACTTGATATCTCCGTCTATAACAAAAACAGGGCTTTCCGCACTATCTACTTTCATAAAGAGGATAGCGACCGCGTTTTGCTTCCGTATTCATACACCCCAAAAACAAACACCTTGAAACTGCTACAAGATGTAGAAATAGATGATTATCTGATTATGCGCTATGCGCCCCGATGACAATACATTTTACGAAGTCAAAATTCCCGAATATACAACTTTGAAGCGATATCAACATATTACGTTGGACGAAATACGCGAAATTATACTCAGCAAAATACCAAATGTAGAAATTGTTGAAATAAAGCAGAGAATGTTTGTTTTAAAAACCATAGGGACACGAGTATGTATTATAAACGGAGAAGAAAATAAAAGCGACAATTGCTATGTAGTATGGAGAAGAGACGGGCTGTATTTCTACTGCCACGATAGCACTTGCGAGGGTAAAGGCATGAAAATTCACGAATTATCCCCCCCATCGTCCGTAATATCAACACGATTGATGACCTTCGCCGACTCGCCAGCGAATGTAAAGCGTAGAAAAATTCAAAGAATTAATAGACACTGCTTTGGCGTGGATGAATGAATCATACACTTTTGCCAACTTGGCGAAGCCCGCCATAATTGAAGAATATATTGATTCAAGAGGTAAGAAGGTATTTCGCTACAAGACGGAATCAGCAATGGAATCATTCTTCAAAAACAAAAGAGTAAAGACCAACTTATCAAAGGAGGACTGGATAGCGCTAGGTAAAAACCCCGCCAAATTGAATGTTGTTGATTTGTATAAAATATGGACTACACACCTGAGAAGACGCGAAGTAAATGACGTAATCTTTGACCCCAAGGCATACTTTGATAACCACAAACAAGGATTTTATAACTTGTTTAAGGGTTTTGAAATCCCAGCGGACACATTAGGAGACGTGAATCATTCACGGCAGAAGAAGAAAAAAATGAAGCATTCTTTCAACATATCCTAAACAGATGGTGCGGGGGAAGTCAGGACATATAGAAAAAGGTGCTTGATATGTTTGCGAGCATTTACCAAAAGCCGTGGCAAAAACTACACTTATCATTAGTTTTGACAAGCACTGAACGAGCAGGTAAGGGTATTATTCTTGAAATATTTAAAGACATAATTGGTGCCGATTATTACTTCCAGCCGTCCGATGTTAGAGAAATATTAGGCGATTTCAATGCGCAACTCGCAAAAGCAATCGTAGTATTTATGGACGAAATGGTTTGGGGTGGTGATAAAGAACGAGCGGGAACAATTAAGAAACTCGTATCAGAAAACACGCTCACTCTTAAACAAAAATATTTACCAAATCTAACATTAGAAAATATGTTATTCTTAGTCCTTGCTTCAAACGAAGAGTGGGTAGTGCCAGCGGGAACCACAGAGCAACGATGGCTAGTCCTTGAAGTGCCTGATGAACTGGCACTTATGAAATCAGACGAAAAGAGAAAAGTGATTGCGGATATTAGATCTATTGACAGGCAACGACTGGCGAAGTTTCTTCTTGAACGAGACCTTAGCCCGCGAAACAATCATTACAAAGGGGCTACGAGAACAAAAAGTGAAATCTCTTTCAAAGTTGAGAAAGTGGTGGTTGGATTGCTTGAACTTGGGATATATTACAAACCAATTTTCAGGAATTCGTTTTGGTGAAGAAGTTTCAAAAGAAGAATTGTATGATGTGTATAAAGCAAATGCGAATGACCCGCACACCTCGCGGGTTCGTTTCTGGACTAGTCTTAGAAAACTAATGCCAAATATGGTAGAAAAGAAGAAAACGATGGAAGCAGGTGCGCGGGTTAGATACGTAGATTTACCAACATTAGAAGAGTGTAAAAATCAATGGAAGGTTATTTATGGTGATAATGAATGGGCTTTTGACGACGACGATGACAATGATGACGATGAATAAACAATATTAAAAAAACGGATTTTTTTTTGCTTATAGATAGCATGCCATCAACCAAAGGAGAGTATCTGAGCCAAATAGAAAAATGGACTCATTTAAGTAGCGACATAAAACTTCCAACAAGCAAATCGCTCAAAACTGAAATTGTCGCATTTTACGAAAAATACCGACCCGAACAACCCCCGCAGAGTGATAATGTTGAAGTTGTATTGCCCTCCGTTGATACATTGAAGAAGGTAGTTTTTAATGACGAACCAGAAGAATTTACGCCTTTTAAAGAAAGTGATTTGAAGGAAACTGGTATTACTGAAATCAAGGCCAACGTAGGAGAAGAATTGGTGAAAAAAGAAATGTCAGTTTTAGAAGCAAAAGAGGAACCTGCGCCAGTTAGGGAAAAGAAAACACCGATTAAAGCAAAGCGGAATCCGCCCGAGAGCGGATATAGTTGCTATGAAATAATAACGGCACATTTGAAAGTATCAAAAGACCCGTTTAATTTCTTGTATATGAAAGTTGAAGACCGCACCATAATTATTACAGGAGGATATGAAGAAATGGCACGAGAGTAGATACGCACACATACCACCAGACCAACGTCCTATTCTTAAATATGGTAAGTTAGATTATAAGACGTTTTTCCGCGATGTCTTATCTCAACACGAGGGCAAACTCACGACACTAAAAGATATGTACGACAGGTTTCATGTGTAAGAGGCGGTTAGTGCTATGTCTCTCATCACATCAATATTAAAATATGATGGTTTAAAAGATACATAATCCGCAGATGCTGTTTTATAATATACTTCCAATGTTATTGGAGCATCTGTCTCATATGTCAATAAAACCTCATTAGTCGTATTTCCAGAAATTCGTATTGTTCTATTATTGGTGGTATCCGCGGGATTTGGACAAGTCATTAACCATATCATTTTCATTTGGACTCCATATCTTTGAATTAGCCATATACAATCAAAAGACTTATACTCAATGGCGGTTGTATAATTTAGCACTTCGCTGTAAAAATCATCAACATTGGTTCCGTCCGTTTTATGAAACCAGAACTGAAAGGTTCCAATTCCAGACGGGGCGGGCAAATTCAAAGACCCGCGAAAAGCAACTTTAATGAAATAACCATATCCTAAATTAGATATTGTTTTGCTACCATAACCGCCCGTGCAAAGAGTAGTGAATGTTGAACTTTCCATCCACGATCTAAGATCAAGACCAACATACGCATTTTGAATGTTTCTTGTTAATGTCGGGGTAGCAGTGACGGCAATAGTTTTAGTATCAATAGACTGCTGTTCCTGTGATCGTCCAAATATATTCATTTTTTTAAGACCAAATATATATATATCTTATATTATAAGATTGGATATAAAATAATAGAATTTAAATATGAATCATTTAGGCAATCCGTGGGCATATCACTATTACGGCTCTGCGATAATAGACGAGGATTTAGAAGTTGATGGTGTATTATATGGCGATCATATTGAAGCAAACTCAATACAAGCAAGGACTGACGACATAACAATATCATCGCGAAATAATAACTCTTCTTTGTTGATATCTGATACTGGTTATGTGTCAACTAATAACGAATACGATTTACCATTGGCGGACGGCACGGCTAATCAAATATTAAAAACAGATGGGTTGGATAATACTTCATTTGCTACATTATCTTCAAGTTATATAAGCGATTTTGAATTGGATAAATTAACGGATGTAGTCATAACGGGCACACCCAACAGCAATCAATTGCTTATTTACAGCACAGGGCAATGGAGAAATACAACATCACCTTACCTGAGATTAGATGGTGCTTTCAATATGACGGGAACATTAAATATGGGAGGGCAAAGCATAACAAATGTCAATCTTGTTGATGGTGTTGATGTTTCTGTTCTTGATACTTCGGTGGTTAAACTAACAGGAAACCAAACAATAACGGGGAATAAGGATTTCGTGGATAAAATATCAACATGTTCTGGGAAGCCGATAATCGTAGGTAGATCAACAAAAGGAATAGATGCGACTGGTGGATTGGAATTGTATGGTAATTATGGCGACCGAACTGGTGGTGCGCACATGCAAGCAATTACATCAGAAGACATTTATCCTACTTTTTCGTTAGTCAATTTAGGACACGGTAGTGTGGGTATGGCCTTTGATGCTTATATGGACTCTAACGGATGGGAATCTAGTTATGCGACTTCAAGTTTTGCGATCGCGAAAGTTAATGATAAATTTAGATTTTTGTATGGTATTGGGAGCATCATTGGGGATGTTGTTCCATGGGATACTGCTCTGGAAATTGACACAGCAGGTTTATTAACCGCGAAAGCAATAACGGCGAGTGGATTAATAACGGCAAATGCGGGATTAAATATGGGAGGGCAAAGCATAACAAATGTCAATCTTGTTGATGGTGTTGATGTTTCTGTTCTTGATACTTCGGTGGTTAAACTAACAGGAGACCAAACCATAGGAGGAATTAAAACATTCAGCAGTATAATAAATGCTAGTGCGGGGATTGATATGAAAAGCCAAAGCATAACAAACGTTAATCTTGTTGATGGCGTTGATTTCTACTCTTGACACTTCTGTCGTTAAACTAACAGGAGACCAAACCATAGGAGGAATTAAAACATTCAGCAGTATAGTAAATGCTAGTGCGGGTATTGATATGAAAAGCCAAAGCATAACAAATGTTAATCTTGTTGATGGCGTGGATGTTTCTACTCTTGACACTTCTGTCGTTAAACTAACAGGAGACCAGACCATAGCAGGGAATAAAAAATTTACATCAACTTTAGAAGTAAGTGGTTCGTCCAATCCTTCTACTTTTGACGGCATCGGCATAGCCTTTGATACAAAAATAGGAATGATTGCAGCACAAAAAACAGCAACAGCGACTTGGTATCCGATACAAATAACTGGTTCGTATGTAGAGTTATATTCAGGTAATACTTTAATTATAACCGCAACTGGAACAACATTAAGTTTGAACAACAACAAAATTACAAAATTAGCCACACCATCAGCAACAACGGACGGAGCAAATAAAAGTTATGTTGATACAAAAGACGGACAAAATGTGAAACTAACAGGAAACCAAACAATAGCAGGAATCAAGACATTTAGCAGTGCCCTTGAAATAACTGGAAATTCAACGAATGCAACAACAAAAGGAACATTCGTGGTTTTTAACTCCACAGCCAATATAGGAACTATCGGATGCCTTGATATGGGCATTGGTGTAAATTATAACTTTGAAATAAATGCGAAAAAAATAAGTTTTATTATTGATGGGGCAATCGTCGGTTGGGTAAATGCTTCGGGGCTAGATTGTAATAGTAGCAAAATAGCCAACATTGGAACTCCAACATTAGCGACGGACGGAGCGACAAAAGGGTATGCGGGCACATTGGACGGGCAAAATGTAAAACTAACAACAGACCAAACCATAACAGGAAGTAAAACATTTAATGGTGCAAGCACTACGATAAAATATCTAACTTTAACGAACAATGCCGATTTTAATAATCAAACTATCACTAATGGAGGAAATATAACATATAATGGGGCGAGGATATTAAACCAAAATGGAGGTGATATATTCTTTTCACAGACATCAGGTGATTATCAGTATTTCTTATTTACTCTAGCTACTGTTACAAGCGGAACCGCAGACCAAGGAGGTTATGTATTTACGAATGTAGCATTTGATGTAAAAGGGGCGGGACTTTATATTTCAAAACTCTTGGATAATAAAAGTGCTTCGTCTGACATTGTCCGTTTTAACAATGCTGGCGGTATGCGGTTTTATGGTGCCTTAGATATGAACTCAAACAATATAACAAATGGCGGAACAATAACTGGAACGACAATTACTTCAACCGCGGGTATATCAACGACGACACTAACGGCGAGTGGATTGATAACGGCAAATGCGAGTATATCAACAACAACGGCAACCGCAAGCGGATTGATAACGGCAAATGCGGGGATATCAACAACAACATTAACAACGAGCGAAAAAATAACAACAGCATCAGGCAAACCAATAATCATAGGCAATACAACGAAAGGAATAGGAACAACAGCGGGTTTAGAAATATATGGGACTTATAATAATAATACAACTGGAGCACATATACAGGCTATTACAACGGAAGACATTTATCCTACTTTTCAACTAACTAATTTAAGTCATAATAACATAAATATGACCTTTGATGCGTATTTAGATGCTGGCGGATGGAAATCAAGTTATGCGAGTTCTAATTTTCTAATTAGTAAATGGAATAATAAACTTAGATTTTTGTATGATCGCGAGAAAAGTGTGGGGGTTGCTGTTCCTTGGTCTCTCGCTCTGGAACTTGACACATCGGGCTTATTAACAACAAAGGCGATTACAGCGAGTGGGGCGATAACGGCAAATGCGGGTGTATCAACAACATCATTGGCAACGAGCGACAAAATAACAACAGCACTAGGCAAACCGATAATCATAGGCAACTCAACAAAAGGAGTAGGTGCGACGGGAGGATTAGAATTGTATGGAACTGCTGGTAATATTGGAGGGGCACACTTACAGGCAATAACGACAGCGGATGCTTATCCAACATTTCAATTATTAAACTGGGCACACGACAATATCAATTTATATTTTGATTGTTATTTTGATGGCACGAACATATTATCTTCAAACACATCATCAAATTTCCAAATAGCGAAATACTCAAACAAACTCAGTTTTAATTACAAAAATGGAGGAACACTTGGTCAATCTATAACAATGACTGAGGCAATGAACATTAATACGTCGGGAGATTTAAGCATGACGACAGCATCCAGCGGATTTTTAACATTAAGAAAAAGACCAAACAATACGACCAACCCACAAATATTTATGAAAGCAGGAGACGCATCAGGTTATGCGGTGGTAATGAATACAGGTGGATTATTACACGCTTGGTCGACTACACTATCAAATGGTGAAAATAATACGGGTTATGTTTTTATGGCAGCAGGAGCGAATGTTTGGTCTTCTGGTTCAGATAGGAGATTAAAATCAGATATTAAAACACTAGACTGCGGGGATTGTTGCGATAAACTGATGAAAATAAATTGCTGTTCATATTATTTGAAATCAGACGAAAAGAAACAGAAAAAGAACCACGGATTTATTGCGGATGAAGTAAAAAAAATATTTCCAGAATTTGTATCTGAAAGTGGAATAAAAGCAGACGATGGGGATGGAAACTTTGAAGGTATATCATACACGGACTTCATACCAATATTGGTCAGTGCTTTTCAACACATGGCGGAAAAGGTAGTTAATTTAGAAAAGCAAAATAATAATCTAACTAATGATATAGCCGATTAAACAAACCAATTAGCAGAAATCAGAGTGGCCGTTCTTGATAATGTCATATAATACGACTAGACTTCATAGACCACCACCTATTATGGATATGGATGGCGAACTAACTCCAGAATTAAAATCTCGCGTTTTGGATATTGAACTAAAGACAGAAGAGAAAAAAAATGACAATGAAATTGAGAACGAATGGAATTGCTGTATGTCAAATAAGAAAACCGATAGCAGAATGATTAAATATTTATTTCAAATGGGTATCATCATTGCCATTATAACCCTTTGTATAGTTAGGCTATCTGAGAAGAACTTGCTTTGTGAGGTTGCTAATACTTATGTCGGTATTTTGACCTTACTTATAGGCATATGCCTTCCTTCGCCAAGTTCTGGAAGTGGTAAGAAGTAAATCATAAATTACCACATTCATATATATGTGTCCTGTACCAAGACGAACTATCGCCAAGACACATCAAAGGCAGTGCCTCATCAAAACTACGACACATATTATTTCCGTTATTTATGAAAACACACTTAAAACCAGATTCTACACCTTGCTTTATACAATAAGCACACGATTCATTCTTTTTTTCTGAGTATCGCGAGTAAAAGTCGCAGGCAGTCCGCGACATAGCGGAGCACGCAAATAGCAATATTAACAACATTATATATTTAGCCCGCTTTACCTTCTTCTTTAATTATATTATTATAAATCGCTTCTCGTTGCTTATCTGATAGCGGTAAGCGGTAAAGGATATTTTCAGGTTTCTAAAAATGTTGGGGTTTCTATTCACTAAGTTCTGAGTGATGCGGATTTGGTCAATTTCCTTCCCTAGCCTTTCCAACTCTTCAAGTTGTTGCTCGTCTTTGCTTTTTTCTTTTTTATTTTCCATCTTATATAATAGCGGATATAAAAAATGCCACACGAAAAACCATTCTTTACATATTACAACGAAATTAGACGCGAACATAAGTATTTGTTGGATGAAGCAGATGCTGATTGGGCTGAACAAGTTAATGAAGGTATCAATAATCAAGCCCGCGAGAGGCTTAGAGCGGATAGATTGTTGGATGCTTCAACAAAGAGGGGGAATACTATGGAGGATTTAAAAGATAAGATTAGTGCGTTGGACAATAAGCAAAGTATTTATGTAAATATGAATTACGATGAACTGAAATCGCACCTTCAAGATGACGGCGTTGATATGAAAGAATTTGAAAGAAAACACGGAACTGCCCCCATGAACGAACAAATGATTGAAATGCGAAAATTAGCAATGGCTACCGATAAATATGATATAGCGCACATAGAAGACAATATCCAGCAAATGAAGCGTGATATAGCGCAATTGGTAAAACAAGAATATAAAGAAGAAGACTTAAAACGATTAACCGATAAGGGCTTAACGTATATGAAAAACAAAGGCAAAGCGGACAAAACTCGCGTAATACGAAGAGAGGATAGAGCGCAAGCGGAGCAGGAATATGAGGAATGGAAAGAAAACCGAGAAGAGTGGGAGAGAAAACACCCAGATGATGCTTTAATAGAAGCACAGATAGGCGACGAACACAAGATGCTTGTGCCACGAATAGGTGATGACCCCCGAAGTGTAGAAAGATTTGTTGATGCTATTATTAGAAGCATTCAAGAGATAATTATGAGTCCCAGACTTAATAGATTACTTAACCTTGCTACGGGTGTTGGGCGATATGGTGTGAGAAGGCTAGCGCGGGGGCAGATATTGAGATTAGTTGCTAACAATCCACAACTACGTGCGATGAATGTTGGATTACTTGGAAGAAGAAGAGCAGATGCTCTCAATACCTTTTTGCTGGCACTAGCAAGAAATGAAGTGCCAGAGGGTTTGCCTCCGCCTAATCCTCGTTTGATTGCGAGCGGACAGCAAAGAATAGGTGATTATGTATTAAGAGAATATGCAAGCAGATTAGCCACTGGAATAATGTCTTTAAATGCGTGGGGCGCATTTAAAACAGGCGTAGAGACTATGACGGTTCTCGGTCTTGGAAAAGCACTTGGAGAAATATATAGAACATGGTCTGCTCAACCAGATGCTCTCATTAAGTTGGAAGAAGAACGAATTCATACCGAGGGAAGTAATTATAATGGTGGGGGCACACGAGTGGAAAGCAGTCTTCAATTAGAAGATAGAACTCGTGGCAAATTTCCTTACATTCTCCCAGCAGATGCTTTAGACTTAGTTGCTTTCGAACATGATTTATTGTATGCGTCTGGCGACAAGAATGTCCAAGACTTTGCCGATAAACGATACTTTGAAAGGATTACCAATATGAGTGATTATCTAACGAGTAATGGATTGGCTACGGCCGAAGTTGCCAAGAGTATTTTTGACAATTACAACTCAATGTTTTAAAAAGCGGATATATCTAGAATGGCCTTAGAAGCACAGGGGAGGGCACGCGGTGGAGTATCTTTTTGGGATGCAATGATGTTTTGGAAAACTTTCAAAACCACTCCTCCAGATGCGAAGTATAACGGATTTATAGGCGATGTAGATAAAGCATATGATTGGTATCATGAAAAATGTGGGCAGTTTTGACAAGGATGCGACATTTAAAGTAAATAAAGTAGTAAATCCTGCTACATTTAATAAACAATATGCGGAACTCGTTGATGGATTTAATAAATGGTGAAATCACAAGAAAAAGCGGATGGCGTGAAAGGATATTCTCTTATCGCACCAGCAAATGAAACTGCAATGAATAATTTTATAGAAAAAATAAATACACAGAGCACAAAGTATATTCCACCAAGTATAGAAAAAGATATAAATCTTAGTGTTGAAGTCCCGATCGCATACTCAGACAATATGGTAGTAGCACCCAATTTTGATTCAATCGGACTGGGCAATAACTTGGCTATACTTGATGATAAAGGCGCCCAAACGAGGCACTTAAAGGGATTTGTTAAATCGTTGAGAGCGAAGACTGGAAAGAAAATTAAACTTTCTAATTATGACGATCCAAAAGTTGGATGGGAAGAGGCCATCAAACAAGCACTAAATCAAGGTGCTAGTATATCAGACGTAGCAGACGCAGATGATATTTTGGATAAGAGAATTTACGAAGAAGTGAGGGGTAAATTGACACCAGACCAAATGAAGCAATTAGAAGATTTAGAATTGAGGGATGCGAGCGTGCCAAGAAAACAAATACCAATACCAACACCAGCACCACAAACCATGCCACCGCAAACCATGCCACCGCAAACCATGCCACCAGCACCGCAAACCATGCCACCGCAAACCATGCCACCGCAAACAACGCAAGCACCAGCACCACCAAATCCACAACCAGAGTATGAAGGAGGTGTTTATAAAAGTGGAACAAAACAGGGACTCCCATTCTGGGAGGAGAAAGTTAAAGATGAAAAACTTAAAGAAATTATGAAAGAATACAAAGTTTCAGATGACCCAGATCCAGCAACAACACCAAATCAAGCCATGGTTGATAGCATGAGAAGTATTGACCAATTGGTTGATAAACTTATGGGGAAATCTCCCGCCGATGAAAGAGAAGACATGTTAGCACTTATTCGTTTTCTAATGCCAAGCGACCAAAATGGAGGTACCGGCACTTCACAAACAAACCCATTTATTAAAGGCAACGAACTAAGACGCGATCGCATGCTAGACACCAAGAATGATTTTGAATCATTAGACAACACACGTTATGGCAACACAAATAATCACTTTATGTTGAATAGATACAATAGAGCAGTCATCAAGACCAGAATGAGAGACAAAAGAGAGTTTCCAAAAATGAAACGAAAACTGACTAGAAACTTCCCCGCTGAAATCCCGCGACAAGTTCAAACTCGCCCAGAAAGAAAGGATTTTAAACCGCTCGTCAATCCTCCAAGTAATTATGCTTTTGGTAGTCCTTACTCTCCTTATTTCTATAATTATGCTTCACCACCCCAACCATTTGGCGCCGAATATGATAATTATAGATACAATCGAAACTATTTTCAAAACCCATAATATAAGATATCTTATAATATAAGATTGGATGCCTAAATCTATACGTAAAGGATTAATAGCAAACAAGTTGCCACGAAAAACACTTTTGAAGCAGAATCTGGAGAAAACCAATATAGAAAAAGCACACGAGGAATTTACCATTGACAGGCCAGTAATAACAGAGTTGGATAACAAAGAACCGCCAAAATTTAAGAATGACTTGGAAATACAACCAATTAAAACACAAAGAGATGGCATTGAATTGCTCCCTATTCAAAAAGAAGGAATATTGCCAGCAATGGGAACTATGGTTATATGTGCAAGCACTGGCGGAGGTAAATCAGTTATGATTTGTAATCTACTCGCAAAAAAGAACAATGATAGAATAGTAGTCTTTTGCTTAAGTCCGTGCCCTATTTTGGAAGACACTCTCAAGTTAAAAAAAGAAGACATAATCAAAGAAGATAGGCCTGAGTTAATGAGAGAAATATTAACTAAACAAAAAGAACTGATTAAAACTAAAGGGTTTAAGAAGGCATCAAAAATACTATTGTTATTGGATGATATCGCACAGAGTAAAACTTTTCTCAAATCAGAAGTGCTTACTGAGTTGTTTTTCGCTTCGACACATGCTAAGGTGTCAGTCTGGGTAGCAACTCAGAGTTATACACAACTCCCGCGAAGAATAAGAATTAATTGCCATTGGATGATTATTTTTAATGGAGTAAGGAGAAGCGAACTTGACAGACTGGCAGATGAATATGAAAGTCCTTTTCTCACTAAAAAAGAATTTTACAATATGGTTAAATATGCTACGGCAAAACCTTATTCGTTTCTAGCAATTAACAATACTGCTAGTGATAGAACGACCCAGTTTAGAAAGAATTTCTCTACTATATTACGATTAAATAAGGATAGAGATATGACAAACCTGTAAAAAATTAAATTAAATGGTTTTTTTTTTCGCCATAATATATGACATGACGGAATCAACTAAACTATACAAGACTTGCTATCAACAAGCAATTGCTATTTGGTATAAACAAAATGCGCAAGGAAAATTCGTAACGATTCCTAAGGGATCGTCCGAATACTTAGCAGTAAAGAAGATAGAAGAGGACATTAAGAGTGGCAAGATTAAGTGTCAATTAAAACCAAAAGTAAGCAAATCAGGGAGTAAGAACAATGAACAGCAACTAGACCAAATGCCAGATGAATCATTAAAAAGAAAAATACCAGACATAGAATCGGCAAAAACTTCATCTCCTAACCCAAATGCCAAACCTATTGAGATGTCTCCAGCACTTAAGATTGAACAATCTTTACCAAATCTGTCAATCCAACTCCTGTTGCCGTGCCGAAACAAACTACCACAACACCCGCAAGTAAGATAGAAGCAATGGAAGATGCTTCTAAGGAAACTCCACCACCACCTAAGGAGGTTGCTGAAACTAATGACATTGATGTAAATCAAGCAATAGCGGATTTAAAGAAAATGAAAGAGGAAAGAATTACGCACAAGAATTTACAAATTATGAAAAAAATAATTAATGGTAATTGATAAAATAATATATTATGCGGATATTTATATATTCGCTTTTATATAATGATTAAAAACTCAAGTGCTTCAAAACGTTTGCCAATTGACTTTATTAAGAAGATAAATGAAGCAAACCGACCAAAAAGTGATGGGTTTCAACTAAACCAGTTTGAATTGTGGAGTAGTCATGGTGCCCCATTAGTTAATCAGCCATTAACTGAATTTGGCGACCTTGTCCCGCATGAGAAGAGCACTATCCAAAACACATTAACAGACATTTCTGATAAAAAAGAAAATGCGGATGTTGCTGATTTGGACAGTGCTGTTAGCAGTTTGGCTTATTTAAAGAAAGCAGTTGAGAATGAGGCAAGAGAGTTTCAATTGACTTCACCACAAGATGTGAGACTTGACAATATACAAAAATCAGTTGATTTTATTAAACAATCCGTTTCAGGTGAATAAATAATTATTTTTAATTTCTATTATTATTTTTTTAGTATAGTATCATTGCGAATTTTACCATCCCACAACCACACACAAAAAAATGGAAAGAAAGGAGATTGAAGTTACTGAGGAGTTGATGACCCTCAACAACCTCAGATATGAGTTGCCAGCAAGTCTGGCGCTCTCTGAACAGGGAAGTATCTTTAAGAAGAACTTCGCCGATCAGCAGACTTATACCAGTGATTCTGGAACTGAAATGATTTTTACATTACAGGCAAGCACTGATTTTGTTTATGGGAACAATTGCTATTTGTCATTTGACATTATGGCCGAAGGATTGGTGACCACTGATGGAAAAGATAATGTTGCTTGTGCTCTTGGTTTTCAGAACACTCCCGCTACCGCTATTTTTGAAAGATTTTTGTTGGAAAGTAAGGATGGTAGCGAACTTGAACGAATTGAAGATTTGAACAAGATGGTGCGAAATATTCTCCCGTGGCATTATCCTTTTGATTACCGCAGGCAAGCACAGATGGCTGGACAACGAGAACCAGTCAGTGTTAATGCTAATGTTACTGACCCTTCAGTTACTGATTTTGCACTTAATGTCCCCGCTGGTAGTGTTGCGACTGGCCAATATTTGAGAGTTTGTATTCCGCTTCATTACTTTTCGGGAGTGTTTAATGAGGAATATCTCATTCCTCCCTCTCTGATTAGTGGTATGAGACTTCGTTTGACATTTGCACCAGTACATGAAGCATTGACTATCATTGGAACCTCTAATGGTGCGATTCCTAGTGTATTTACAACTACTAATTTGAAATACAGCGTAGCAAATCCAGTTGTTATGTTGGAGACATTCTCTCTTGCTCCCGGTGTCCAGAGAACTATTTTGGAACAGATGGGAAGCAAGGATGGGCTTCCATACACTTATGAAACATACTACAACCAAAAGGCAAATCCGGGCGTGTCTGTTGATTTTAATCTTCAAGTGAATAAGGCCGTTGCTCGCGCTCAATGCTTGTATATCGTCACGCAAAATGTGCTCTCCGAAAATGCTAATATTGACAACTTGGGAACTGCTCAAGTGCCTTACAGACAATATCAATGCCGTATTGGTGATTGGTATGCTCCGCAACAAAAGATGGAACTAGGAGGAAGCACAGATACTCTTGCCTCCGTTCAACGAGGATGCGCGGAATTGTATATCAACAATCTTCAAACGACTATGGGTATTCGCGATGCTTACATGTCTTCGTCTGTTTCTCTTGAAAACTTTCGCTATTGGTATTCTGCTTCAGGCAAAACAGGACTTACATCCAACGCTGGTTTTGCTACTATTATCCAGACACTCAATCAGTCGCCACACATTGGAGCATCTGGTATCGCAGTCAATAATTCACGAACTGCGGAAGTCACTCTTCGTTATGCTTCTGATTATGCTGCTACAAATAAATCAATCACTGCTTGGTTGAAATATGTCAAAGTCGCGTCTATTTATCCTAGCAAATCAGTTGTTAAACAATAAAAAAAATTAAAAATTAAAATATATTATGTTATAATATAGCAATGAGTTTTACGATAAGCAATCTTGAAGACGAGAAGCGAACAAAAAAAAAATTCCTCCTTCGCGTCTCCTCAAGCGATAAAACAGAAACAAAATCCGCTTCTACTCACAATGGCCGTTTCGTCGTTGATTTACCAGCAACTGGTCGTAATATTGATATAATCAGTGCTTATGTCGTTAAAAGTATCTCCATTCCAAACGTTTTCCCAAACATACCGAGTTATGCTAACACTCTCACATTGATTAAAACAACTGGATCGGCTACAAAAACGGCAATCGTAACAGAAAATCAATACACCATTGATACATTTATTACCGCTCTTCAAACTGCAATTAATTCAGCAATTACCCCTAACTCCGTAGTTATAACTTTGAACTCCGTTAATAAATTGAATTTCGCTTTCACTGGTGATACGTATGCTTTTGATTACGATAACAGCACTATTAGCGACAAGATAGGACTGACTGCTGATATCTCGGCGGCGGCGAGTAGCACAATGCAATCCATAGTCAATCTAATCGGTGAAACGGCCGTTTATGTCCATAGCCGTGCTTTAAATCAGTCTGGTTTAGTTGAAGCAAATGGTAATTTCTCTGTCGTTGGTAAATGTAATTTAGATAAGCCGTATGGGGTACAATGTTATTTTGAATCGTCATACATACATACATACATACATACATACATGCATACATACGTACGTACGTACACTCACACACACACACATACATACATACATATATACATACATGCATGCATACGTACGTACGTATGTACGTACGTACATACATATATACATAAATACATACATACATACATACATACATATGCACGTACGTACGTACGTAACGTACGTACGTACGTACATTTATTACATACATACGTACATACATACATACATACATACATACATACATACATACATACATATACATAAGTACATAAGGACGTACATACATACATAATACATACATACATACATACATACATGTATACATACATACATACATACATGCATGCATGCATACATACATACATACATACATACGTACGTACGTACGTACATACGTACATACATACATACATACATACATACATACGTACATACGTTCCTACGTACATACATACATACATACATACATACACACATACATACATACATACCTAACTTGAGTCTCGGTGGCACAATTATCTGCATTTGATGTATGCGCTTGCATGTATGTATGTATGTATGTATGCATGTATGCATGTAGTATGTATGTATATATGTATATATGTATGTATATGTATGTATATGTATGTGTATGTATGTTTATGTATGTATGTATGTATGGACGTAATGTATGATAAAATATATTATGTATGTATCTTTCTTGTGTACGTAACCTAATTTGAGTCTCGGTGGCCCGAATCTGTGCTTGGTGTGTATGGGTTTGCATGTATGTATGTATGTATGTATGCATGTATGGACATCATGTATTTTTCTTACGTATGTTACCATATTTGAGTCTCGATGGTCCGAATCTGTCCTTGGTGTGTATGTGCTTGTATGTATGTATGTATGTACGTATGTATATATATCATGTATGATATGTATGTATATTTCGTATGTATGTTACCTAATTTGAGTCTTGGTGGCACAAATCTATGCTTGGTGTTTCTGCGGCTGTATGTATGTATGTATGTATGTATGTATGTATGTATGTATGCATGTATGTCATGTATGTCATGTATGTATGTTTCTTATGTATGTTACTTAATTTTAGTCTTGGTGGCACGAATCTATGCTTGGTGTGTATGCGGCTGTATGTATGTATGTATGTATTACTATGTATGTATGTATGTATTGCTATGTATGTATATATGTATGCATGTATGTCATGTATGTCATGTATGTCATGTATGTCATGTATGTATATTTCTTATGTATGTTACCTAATTTGAGTCTTGGTGGCACGAATCTATGCTTGGTGTGTATGCGGCTGTATGTATGTATGTATGCATGTATGTATGTCATGTATGTCATGTATGTCGTGTATGTATGTTTCTTATGTATGTTACTTAATTTTAGTCTTGGTGGCACGAATCTATGCTTGGTGTGTATGCGGCTGTATGTATGTATCTATGTATGTATTACTATGTATATATGTATGTATGTATTGCTATGTATGTGTTTATGTATGCATGTATGTCATGTATGTCATGTATGTCATGTATGTCATGTATGTCATGTATGTATATTTCTTATGTATGTTACCTAATTTTAGTCTTGGTGGCACGAATCTATGCTTGGTGTGTATGCGCTTGTGTATGTATGTATGTATGTATGTATCTATAGACATCATGTACGATATACATGTATTTTCTTATATGTATTACCTAAGTTGAGTCTTGATGCCAGCAACCTGTGCTTTGTGTGTAATACTATGCGTATGTATGTACGTATGTATGTATGCATGCATTTAAGGACGTCATGTATGATATGTATGTATTCTTCTCATGTAT
>WBZZ01001231.1:285000-287500 GCA_019918135.1 Paulinella micropora
CGCAGCTGCCTGAATTTGAAATAAAATCATTTAAACAGATAATTTTACAGATCGCTCAATGCGTTTATTGGCTCCCACCCCTCAGAGGAAGATTCTGACATGTCGCTTCGCAAATCATTCTCAGCCCTCTCAACAGCCTCCAGTGCCTCGTCATCAATGCCATAGACTCTGGCAAACTGACGCCGCAATCTAATTCGCGCCGCTGAGTGTGGGATATTCCTGCTGTTTGGCCCCCTTGGCGCCCGCAAGAGCGGCTCATCGTCCGAGCTTCCACTACTTGATGATGACGCTTTTGATTTCTCGTCTATTTCTGATCGATCCAGCCTTCTCCTTTCCGCCTGGCATCGCCCGCAGCGCGTACCGGCTCGACACTGTCAGTCTGCTCAGCAGCATCACCAAAGACGGACAATACTCTCTGAATAAGCACTACCTTGGTGCCACTTCGCCTCTGCCCCTGCTCTGATAGCCACGACTTCAGCTCTTTCACGGTTGCTTTTTTTAACCCGTCCTCAGTTGGGTCATGAGCGAGAATTGCCGAAACTCTGAGATGTGGAGCGGGAAAACGATTATCATCCTGCCAATCATGGGCCCTCTTAGCCTCTTCGCTCAAAAGCTGTGCCCCGTACCATGGCGGATGGTTTGGGGCCTTAGCCTCATTGACGAAATTGGTTCGGGCAACCCACAGCCTCTCCTCGTCCGACAGCTTTTCAACGTCCTCTTGGGCAGCAGCACGATCTGCAGGCACTGCCCACACATCCTCTGGCAAATCGCCAAGCACACGAACATGAGCCTCCCATCTAAACCCAGACTTGTCTGCCATTGCAAAATGGCCAGGCCTACCTGGTAAACCGCCCTCCCTATCCAACCCGTCCCAAACAATCCGAGTTAGCTCGGAGTGGTGCAGAACCTCTGCAAACCACTCTTGCTCCTCCTTGGAGCAATAATTTTTGGCTAAAAATGTGACGTCCTTCTTGATCTTGGGCGTCACCCATTGCACGTTGGGCAACTTCTTGGGGCGGTCGGACGCTGCAACAATACACACAAGAATGAATACGCGTATAGAGATGATGATTCTTACTAGGCTCTTTGATGTAGGGGATTATATCCGCGCCATCCGGACTGTCGTCCACACCGTGCCAATGCTTTTGCGCGTCGCCCCACGTTTTCACTCTAACCCTTGGCATGAACTTAGTCTCTTCTGTCCCGGCTGAGTACTTCCAAGCTAATGGTCTATTCCAGTACTTAAGACTAGGATTAACGCTCTCGGCAAAGTATACCTCCCAATCAAATTCCTTTTGCAAAAGGAGAAGACAGTATGACTCTCTGTTTTTCTTGAAGCCTAACATGAGCTTGAAAAGGGCCTGAGCAAAATTGGTGGTCATGAGGGTCGTGTATAGCCAAGGTAACGAAGAACAAAAAATTTCTGGTCCTGAATGGAATGAGAGTGTTTTGTGACCATCCTATGCGTCTCTATGTCTGCCCTCCAAGTCTTTCGAATGATGTGGCACAGAAACATCATGGTTGTGTCTGCCGTGTTTTCAATACCTCCATCCCAGCCTATGTACAGTTTGATCGCCGCCTTAGTGCGGGGGTGAAACATCTCCCACCGCAACAGTCAGTACAGAAAAGTAATATTTGAGTTGGGAGTGTGGGCGATATTGGGCAAGTGACACAAGATGAAGTTTTTGTCGTGTGCGTACATAGTGGCTCCTCCAGCATGAATCCGGACTACGTACCTGTCCTTAAAGTTGGAGAAGCCGTGGGAGCACCAGGGCAACTGGAATGGTCGGGTCATGTCAATCGTCATGGCTGTAACTCTCTGAACGTCCTTACTCCTGAAATGGGGGCAACAATGAAAACCTAAAGTGCGACTGAAATGATTACCCTTCCACCGAACGCCTTAGGCTCCCACGCCTCTGAGCGCGGTGAAGCTTGTTGTGTATCCGATTGCGCATTCTCCTATGATCGGCTTCTGCTTTTGACTTAAACCTACAGGCGTTAGGAATAAAACCTCATGAAAGAAAAAAAGAAACAAAAAAAAACTAAAAACACAAGGACTAAAAACAGAATGAATACCCTGATCGGTGATCTGCCGCAAGTTCGGTACAGAGGGCACACTTAGAGAAATCGCCTTTGCGTATCGGCTTCACCCTCCCAAATTCTGCACGCCATACTTTGCGAACCAAGCTCTCACTGGGACCTTCGTCTGAAACCGGACCAGTCAACACAAGCCTCGACTGGGCTGGCCTCCATTCGGCGCAGACGTACGCATAAATGGTAGGGAAGTCCATCGTGTCTTCAAGGTGGAAAAAGCCATCCGCGATGGACTCACCCTCTTGATCAACAAAAAACCGCTGGTGTAACAGTGCCCACGTTAGGTCTTCATTGGGAGATTCGGCTCTTCCATAGTCCGCAAAATAAGTATGATCATCACCAAGACCTTTCATAGCTCTTTTCATAGTCCTCTCACCCACCCCGTGCAGTTTCATCCACATAGTAC
>WBZZ01001231.1:290000-300000 GCA_019918135.1 Paulinella micropora
ACATACTCGAGAAACACCATGTTATGCATAACAGAAAAACAACTCCACAAGACTCAAACATTGCAATTCGCAGACGGGGTGGACGTGGATGCCTACTACTGTGCAAGGGAGCCTCTTTGGGACTGGCCGACGGACATCCAATGTCAGGGAGTGGAGGAGGCAGTGATAGTTAGATGGAACATCAATGCACAACAGACAAGAAAGATGCCAGCCGAGCCGTGGAAAGAGGGTGGGGGAGGAAGCACAAAGAAGAGTAGAGACACGAGACCAGTGCAGAGGTACACAGAGGAACAAGCAGAAACAAAAAAGAGAAACAACAAGCCAAAGGAGAGGGATGGTGACAAGCAAGAGACAGACAAGGCAGAGACAGGCGAGAAGACAAAGAAAAACAAAAAACAAAAGACAAGCGAGAAGAAGGAAAAGCAAACAAGCGAAAAGACAAAAGAAAAGACAGGCAAGAAAGAGAAGACAGCTGCAGGTAAGAAGGATAAGGCAGGCAGGAAGAAAGACAAGACAGACAAGCAGGGAGACAAGACAGGCAAGAAGAAAGAGGAGGCAGACCAGAAGGAAGACAAGACAGAGGAAGACAAGACAGACAAGAAAGAGGAGGCAGGCAAGAAGAAAGGAAAAGGAAGGAAGAAAGACAAGACAGACAAACAGGGAGACAAGACAGGCAAGAAGAAAGAGGAGGCAGACCAGAAGGAAGACAAGACAGAGGAAGACAACGCAGGCAAGAAGAAAGGAAAAGGAAGGAAGAAAGATAGAGAGAGAGAGAGTCATTGACAGAAGAAGAACAACAAAAAAGACAAAAAGAAATAGAAGCGATAGCGGAAAAAGCAGCCAAAGCTGATAAGGAACAAAAAGAAGAACAGCAGAAGCAAAGAGAGGAGCAAGCTCAAAAGGATGATAAGAAGAAAAAAGACGATCAAGAAAAAAAAGATACAGAAGAAAGAGAAGCAGAAGAACAGAGACAGAAGGAAGATGAGAAAGAGAAGTCAGAAAGGCAGGCGGCACACGATTCCATTGATAAGCTCAAGGTGGATGTCGTGGGCCCTTCGATTACCAAGGAGAGCATGCAGAAGGAGTACCATTGCAGGGCGACGACCAACTACTCCTTCGCAGAAGGCGAGTCATCTGTAGTAGCGTCCCCCCCCCCCCCCCCCTCTCCCCTCCCTCTATTTCTCTATCGCTCTCTCTATTGTGTTTATCATTGTTCATCATTCACTTGCCATTAGAACGCCGTTGGAGTATCAGACGGCAGGCCAAAACCCCAGCAGGGGATTTATGGCAGTGTTACAGTCGCTGAAGGCCAAGAATTTAAAAAACATAATCTTGGAGCCGGGCATCAATCTCGTCACCAGGGAAGGTGAGGAGGTGATTTCCTGCGGGTACAACGTAGTCATTTGCTCTGTCGCTCATTTCGTTGTGTGTGTGTGTGTGTGTGTGTGTGTGTGCGCGCGTTTTGCTCTGTGGCTCGTTTCGTTGTGTGTGAGATCGTGTGTGTGTGTGTGTGTGTGTGTGTGTGTGTGTGTGGTTCCCCCAGGGTGAAGCTGTCCAAACAGTTTATTAACAAACAGGACCCCGACATCACTTTTATAACGAAGACGCTTATGATTTCTCGTTCTGTGCAAGATCCGGAGACGGGGAAGAAGTTCCGGCAGTTTCAGTTTGCCTCGTTAACCATCGTTGACGCCTTGAGGTCAAGGGGAGCTGGACGAGCGGACCCTGTCGTGTGGGAAAAGCAGATCGTTCCTGACTTGAATCTAATGAAGCCACCCGAACCCGACAAGGATGGAATCGTGACGCACAGGCCCTTGGACCAACTGCCGATTGTATACGAATTCATCTGGCTTAACGAGCAGATCGAAGATGGCGGCACATGGGACAACGGCCGACCGAAGAGGGTGGTGCCAAAGAAGGAGCCTGTGTATATTCCAACGCCTTTCCAAGTCCTTTGCTTTCACCTCTCTCTCTCTCTCTCTCTCTCTCTCTCTCTTTCTCTCTCTTTCTCTCTCTCTCTCTCTCTCTCTCTCTCTCTCTCTCTCTTCAGTCATTTCTTTACGTTTGTCATTTCGATCAATTCAGTTCACAAATTGAATTTGAATTACAGGAACCGGTGAAGCCCAAGACTAAGGCTGGTCAGAAGGAGCTTGTGTATACTCCAACGCCTTTCCAAGTCCTTGCTTTCACCTCTCTCTCTCTCTCTCTCTCTCTCTCTCTCTGTTGACATAGGTTATTCGGTCATTTCTTTACGTTTATCATTTCAGTTCACAAATTGAATTTGAATATTAATTGCAGGAACCGGTGAAGCCCAAGACTAAGGCTGGTCAAAAGAAGCACGGGCCAAAAAAATCTGCACAAAAGCCCGCAGTGAAAAAGCAGAAGAAAGCCGGACATAAGAAGCCGACTCCTGCACCCGAAGAAGGCAAGGATTCCGATCCTGAAGACCCGCCCTCCGAACCACCCGAAGAAGGCGAGGATTCCTTATCTACACTCGATCCTGAAGACCCGCCCTTCGAACCACCCGTCACAATTTCAAGTCTCAAATTAATCATGCGTGAGCTCATTGCATCAAGAAAGCAGAAAGAAAACAATCACGCAGAGAACACGCACAAACAACCACATGTTCCAAGCGCACATCACCAGCCGATGCCCAGCTTGAAAAGCTCGCAGCTCAAGCTGAAGCTAACATACGCTCTCAGTTGGAGCAAGAAGTCACACGATTGAGACAAAAAATAACTGAGATTGAAGCAAGTGTGCCTGTTGTTGCATCTGTGTTGCGCGATACTGAAGATAGCCAATTGCAATGCAATTGCATCAGTCACAACCTCATCGACAACAACATGCACGAAACGACAGTTACTACCCATACCATTTTAAGATGATGCAATGTAATGTCATGGTTGAGCAGCAAATCGCTCGAAATCAAATGTTCAACCAATTGTTTCATTGATGGAGCGGCAAGTTTGCATATATATTATATGTCATAACTGATGTAAAGCTCAAGGCTAGCTTAGGTGGTATTTGTTTTCTTTCATAATATTAACGTTAACTACTAACTAGTGAGCTTATAAATAGTAAATTTAGCTTCTTCATCATCTATTGATGAAATCCAGCGCAAAAATTCTGCCTAATATGGCCTCCTGAGTCATTTTCTATTTATGACTTAGGCGAAATTTGTATGTGGTGCTTGCACATGGTAGTGCCACCCGTCACTAATATTTTCTGGTAAACGGTGCAATACCGACTTGAAACTAAGTTGTGGATAGTTGAAATAATGTTATTCAATCAATATTATGCAAAAAGAACGGAAAAAAAGCGGCAAACAGAGGCAAAACATCAGCAAAATCATGCATTAATATTTGCCGACAGTTTTGCTGATTTTTGCCACTTTTAGATGCTCAGGCGGCTTGTAAAATAGTCTAAACTTATTACTTTTTCAATAATTATGATATTTATCATTAATACATTCTAGGAACGTATAAAACTTGCTGAAATTTGCTGATCGTTTGCCTATATCATATGCGGCAAAACGTACTAGTTCTTTTGGGCGGCGGCGATGTTGTCTGCCTCACCTCTGCGTTCATCTAGTCATTGTTTGTTGTTGTTGTTGCTGCTGCTGCTGCTGTTGATGTTATTGTTGTTGAGATTTTTTCTCAAACGTGGGGAACGTTGCAGTGTGTGTGTGTGTGTGTGTGTGTGTGTGTGTTTGGTTGGTTGCTTGATTGATGGCATGCAGGTTCGCACAACGCCGATGCCGCCTTCCAGAGGTCACTAAGCTGTAAGCAGAAGGACGAACACACACACACACACACACAGCAACAACAACAACAACAACAACAACGACGACGACCACGACAACAATAACAACAACAACAACGACGACGATGATGACAACAACGACAACAGCAACAAGAACAACAGCAAGAGCAACAGCAACAACACACACATCACACACACATACACACACACACACACAAACAACAACAACAACAACAACAACAATAACAACAACAACACACAACAACACACACATCACGCATCACACACACACACATCACACACACACACACATCACACACACACACATCACACACGCACACATCACACACACACACACACACACCACCTTCCACAGGGCGCTAGCCTTCAAGCAGAAGGACGACACACTCTACATAGTCACCGCCATCGAGCATGTAATCCCCGTCGCTATGGTCGATACACTAAACACCTCTTCTCTGCCCTCCCGACCCCACCTACCTTACTCTTACCTATCTATCTATCTATCTATCTATCTATCTATCTATCTATCTATCTATCTATCTATCTATCTATCTATCCAGATATCTATCTATCTACCTATCTACCTATCTATCTATCTATCTATCTATCTATCTATCCATCTATCTATCTATTTATGCTGACGTACCTGCTGACGTACCTGCTACCCTACCTCTGTCTGCCTGTCTGCCTATCTATCTATGCATGCATCGGTATACACGCCTAGGAGCTATGTTTGCTAGATATTATCATACTCATAACAAACATCGTCGAAATATGACATCTATATAAATATTATCATACTAATAAGAAACATTGTCGAAATATGGTATCTATATAAAATGATAATATGAATATTACAGTCATTAGATAATCAAACACTAGGCGGTGGGTCCTCGCACAGCCGTGTTCGCAGATGCGTCCTACTACACTCAAGTCAACGAGGTAATCTACTGTTGGTTGGGTAGCAACATCTTTCTCTCTCTCTCTCTCTCTCTCACACACACACACACTGTAAGAGAGAGAGAGAGAGAGAGAGAGAGAGAGATAGAGAGAGAGAGACAGAAAGAGAGACAGAGAGAGACAGAGAGAGAGAGAGAGAGAGAGACAGACAGAGAGAGAGAGACAGACAGACAGACAGAGAGAGAGAGAGAGTGTGTGTGTGTGTGTGTGTTTGTGTGTGTGTGTGTAGCAGTAGCAGCGGCAGCATAGCAACAAGAGAAATGGAACAGCAGCAGTGATATTTCTATTGCTACTGCTGCTGCTTCTGCTGCTGCTGCTGCTACTACTACTACTACTACTACTACTACTACTACTACTACTACTACTAGCATTATTATTATTTCTATTATTATTATTATTATTATTATTATTATTATTATTATTATTATTATTATTATTATTATTATTATTATTATTATTATTACTATTATTACTATTATTATTATTATTATTATTATTATTATTATTATTATTATTATTATTATTATTATTAGGGAGTACATAGGCCATCGGTCCCTTTCCATGGGCTGATTGGTATAAAGCTCCTAGAGTAATGTTCTATGCCGTCACTTCCTTTATTCCACCGATTGGTGTGGAGACTTTCCTTATGGAATGGAGGACTGGATGCACATGGCCTTTTGGCTCAGCAATTGGCAGGAGATACATTATTATTATTATTATTATTATTATTATTATTTTCCGATGAAAAAACCTAGTCACACTTGCTAAACAGAGTTCCAGCCCAATGGCCTCAAGGCGTTAAACTGTGACGCCAACTCATAACCCTTTGGTGGTAGATGCTGGGGAGGAGGGTCGTTGCGCGCGTAAAAGATCTTAATCTCCGCATATGCTGGTTGATAGTCCAGGACCCAGCAGACACCAGATTGTTATAGGTGGGGTTTCGAGGCAGCTCTAGCAACCGCGCTTGGTGTATGCACTTGCACATTCGTTGACGTCTTGCAAGAGGTTGCTGGGACTGCGGAATAACCTCGGCTTAGTGCAGTCTTGCCCTCAGGAGCTCCATCGGTGGCCCCGATCATCAGGCAAGAGACTGACACGAGGGGGTGGAGGACCTCGAACAAGGGTATTGGAGGCTTATGTCCGTTGAGGATATGTCATTAGCTGCATCAGTACGCCTCAGATATAGTATTATTATTATTATTATCAATATTATCATCATCATCATTAGTAGTAGTAGTAGTAGTAATAGTAGTGCTGTTGTTGCTGCTACTACTTCTACTACTACTACTACTTCTACTACTACTACTACAACTACTACTACTACTACTACCGGCCAAGGAGGTATGAATTCATGTCTTTTCCATGATCGAAGCTTCTAGCTCCAGGGTTCTGATGTAGGCCAGAGCCTCCGTGTTCACGTACTGCTGGAGAGACAGAACCACTGGCATTTCTTCAGCTTCGCCGTCCCCCCCGCTGCTCTTCTTCTTCTTCGACTTGTCAGCGTTTTTAGATTTCATGTCTGGTTCACCAACAAGCCTGGACAAGTAAAAAAAAAAAAAAAAATGCAGCTGTGGGTGTAGGCAAAGGAAAAAGGAAAGAAAATTTGATGTGTTTTGCGGTGCCTATTTTACAATCAAGAAATTTAGAGTGAAAATTACAATTAAGAAACTTCACTTGAAATCAGCAACAATTGGTTCGTTCCTTCTGCTGATCACTTCCCCTCGAGCAAAACTCGATGGTTCTAGCCTGATCACGGGGGACAAAACCGACTAGCTTTGGATACCGGCCGGCCCCAACACGTGCAGACAACTGGTGGCTATTGCGTTTTTATCCTCGACTATTGCCTTTTTGTCCTGCGGCCGCCTGCGGCCGCCAGGGGTAAAAAGGGTGGTGGTGTGGTGTCCGGGTTATTCCTTAATTTTTTTGCTAAATTTTTATGAGACAAATATTACAAATAAGACATACTTTTTGATGAGGTACCCCCCCCCCCACCCCACCCCCCCAGAAAATCCTGCATTTTTCCGGACCCCCCCCGCCCCAGCAGTGAAAAATCGTGTCATATTTGTCTCATGCGTCTGCAGCCAGGAAAAAAATAGATGTGTGGTGTCCCTTATTATTTTTTTGCCGGATTTTCCCTTTAATTTTTGCTAAATTTTTTATGAGACATATAAGATAAATAAAACATAATTTTTAATGAGGTAACCCCCCCCCCCCCCCACCCCACCCCCCGAAAATCGTGCAGTTTTTTCCAGCCCCCCGCCACCGGGGCAAAAATCATGTCATAAGTTTCTCATGCGTCTGCAGCCAGAAAAAGTGTGTGCGTGGTGGGTGTGTCATTTTTTTACGTGATTTTCCCTGTAATTTTTGCGAAAAAAAATATGAGACAAATAATACAAATAAGACATGCTTTTTGATGAAGTACCACTCTCCCCCCCCCCCCCCCCCTCCTCCCCCCAAAAAACCTAGATTTTCTCCCGACCCCCCCCCCCCCCCCTCACTGACTGGCAATGAAAAGAGTTGTCTGAAGTGTCTGGAGCCTAGATTTTCTTTTGCACTGCCAACCACTCGTAGTAGGTGTTCGAAGCATGCACTCCGATCTCGGCGAGGTCTGCTAGCGGCAGGGCCACCTTGCCCTTGCCATCGAACAGTAGCTGCCTGGCACAGTCGATTCAGTAGGCATGTCCAGCGTGGCAGATGATACCCAGGCAGGTCGCGGTGCGTAGCCAGGCGGTACCCTTCTTGCGCTCGGGCTGCGAAACAGTAGCGATGTTCAGTCCTTTCTTGTGTAGCCAGTCCAGGTACTCGAAGAATACCTGGATCGAGTCGACCGACTGATCGAAGTCGCTTTTCAGCTTCGTCTTGAAGCGTGCAGGCGCGATGAAGAGGTTGAAGATAGCAAAGGGAAGACATGCATACGGCAGATGATGAAGGAAGCGCTGTGTAACAGTGCTAGTTGAACAAGTCACGGTGTCATTTGCCATCATCCCCATGATCGTCTGTCGCCAGTGTCTGTCCTCGTGCGGGCCGTTGTCTTCCTGCCACGTCAGCACGTAGGAAAGTGGCTCTGTCGTTCGCGAGTCTCCGCGTTGCTTCTTCTTCTTCGCCTTTCCCCCTTTCTGAGTTCGCCACCAGACCCAGATGCAGGGCTCGGTGAGTTCGTACCGCCGCATGTCGTCCTCAGACACACGCTGTAACTTCTCTCAGCGCAGAGTAGGTCCCACGGGCGTGTGCAAGCAGCGTCGCTTGACTTGTCTCTCGGCGACTACGTCATCCACCACAGCTGTCGCTGTCGTCGTGCTCTCTGAGAGTGCTACGACTGCAGTGACTGCGGCTGGTGGTGGAGGCGAGATAGTCACGATGTCGATGTCCTCTTTGTCTCTCTCGGTGTCGCTCTCCACTGCTTGCTGGTCGAGTGTGCGTCTGTTGGCCTGCCCTTCAGGAGCTTGACTCGCTTCCGGGCAGTCCTTGGACGCAACCCTTCCCAGATCAGCAGTGACAGAACAAGCCACGACTGTCATGGCGACTACACACACGAGCACACGCGAAAACACACCAAACTTTTTCAAACCTGGGGCTTTTGGCCTGCTTCTTTCACAGTTCGTCTCAGGCACACTGTCTCTTTCGAACGGTGCGAGATGCACTGTCACAGCCACAGTCACTCAGAGACACACACCCGCCACATCCCACCCAGACACACACGTACACCTAAATTTTTCAAACTTGGAGCTTTTGGCCTAATTCTTTCACTATTCATCACAGGGAACATATCTATCTCAGATTGTGCAAGAAACACACAGCCACAGTCACTCAGACACACACAGACACACGGTGACACACACCCACAACACTTACCTCGGACAAGCTGGCGAGAATTCTGAGCAAGTTTTTTGGTGGTAAAAAGCGATTGTCAGGTTTAGGTACTAGGAACGTGCCACCATTGTGCGTGCCCGGCCGGATGATGGTGCCACCGCCCACCAGAAATTTTGTATATTCCGATAGAGCTTGGCCTGAACAGTCGATTGCCACTTTCCCGACCGAAACTAACCAGCCAATTTTGCAGGAGAAACCGAAAAGTTTGGCTGCCAAAAAAAACCCAGAATCCTACCACCACAAAATTGATGTATTTCCTGCCACCTGACTCCACCAGGCGTGATACAGTCGAAAAAGGCAACATCCATGGACATTTCTGCATTACATTTTTCGTCCGAATCACTCTGTATTTCGACCATATCAACCGGTGGCACCAGTGACCACAAAAACAGCGAAACACCAGAAAGTTGTTGTTGTGGATTGCAAATGCAATTTTTCCTAGCATGGGCCGGGGCAAAAAGGCAATAGATTATCCCAACCAGGGGAGAATTGCATCTGTTCTTTCATGCCTATCAACAATTATTCTATTTTTATGTATGCATATATTTATGTACATATGTACATATGTATGTATGTATGTATGTATGTATGTATATGTATGTATGTATGTATGTATGTATGTTTAGTATGTATGTATGTATGTATGTATGCATGTATGTATATATATATGTATGTATGTATGTATGTAGGTAGGTAGGTAGGTATGTATGTATGCATTTATGCATGCATGTATGTATGTATGTATGTATGTATGCATGTATGCATGCATGTATGCATGTATGTATGTATGTATGCATGTTTGTATGCATGTATGTATTCATGACCCCCCCCCCCCCCCGGAAATCCTGCTTTTTTCCCCGGACCCCCTCACCGACCCAGCAGTGAAAAATCCTGTCATATTTGTCTCAACCTTGCTGCCGCCAGAAAACAGGGGTGGATAGTGTTGAGTGTCCTTTTTTACCTGATTTTACATACATACATACAGACATACATACATACGTACAATCACACGTACGAGACACGCATCCTCTTACTCAGCTGCTTTTGCTAGAGCTATTGATGTTGTTCTTGTTGCTTGTTCATGCTGCTGTTTTTGCTAAACAGAATAACAAAACAATAACAGCAGCAACAAGCAGCAGCAGCAGCAACAACAACAGCAACAACAACAACAACAACAACAACAACAACAACAGAAGCAACAACAGCAACAACAACAACAACAACATCAACATCAACATCAACAATGATGGTCCTGGTGGTGTATTGTGGTGTTTTACTGGTGTGCTGCCAGTGGTGGCGTTGGTATACTGTTGGTGTTGTACTGTTGATGTTGGTGTTGTTAAATTTAATTAAATTAACTAAATCAATAATGGCATGATGGTGCATG
>WBZZ01001231.1:302500-307643 GCA_019918135.1 Paulinella micropora
GTTGTTGCTGTTGTGTGTTTGCGTTTGATTTCTGGAGCAGCAACACTACATCTCACACTATTCAGTAGTATAGGGTGCCACTTCGGCACACTTTTTCAAGACATACCACCCGCCACCAGAGACACACACCGGCCGGCCCGCCGGGACAAAATGGCAACGGCCAAATAAGTTCGTATTTTAAATTAAAGTCATAAAAATATAGACACATACAGAATGACAAACGAAGACACACAAAAAACTGCGACAAGTCGCAGGTTTACCATTTCAAAAGGATGTATTATGATAAAGAATAATGAAAAGAGGCCGATGGCAAAAGTTCAATGGAGAGAAGGAGGTAAAACGATGTTTAAGAGTTTTACTATTGGAAAACGAAGAACCCAAGAACAAGCAATGGAAGAAGCAAAGAAATACCACGAGGAAAAAGTAAAACCAAAGTATGATGAATGGAAAGTTAATTATGATAAGGAAACAAAAGAAATCAAAAAAGAAAAGAAAAGGAATTGGAAGAAGAAAACATTCAAGTGTGAATGCGGAGCTGAAATAAATAGAAGTAGCAAAGCAATCATATACACATATGGCCCTGCCCGTCCCGCCCGTCCGCCACGCCAAGACCCGCCCGCCCAGCCCTAATTTCCATCTAAACACAGGCCCCCCCGTATATATAGACACGGGGAGCACACGGCGGACCACGGCGGGGGCAGACAATTGAGATAATTAATTTTTATTTTTGAAAAATTTATTTTCCTATATATACACTGACTAACGATGGAGACACATACTTACAACGGTATACAATAGGTTGGACAGATTTAGGGAACAAAAAATTAATTATGAAATCAAAAGGGTCAGGGGTCAAGATGTGCTTTACATAATACCTGAGGGGTATAAAAGAAAGTATAAGGTGGATACAACAACGGCCCAAAATTACTTGAACCGAGTAAGAGGTGCTGTTTACTTTCACGCTATGCCAGAAGCACCACCCTTACAGGTAGATGAACAACCGCAGTTTGAAGCAAAAGTGAGAGAAAGAAAAGAAAAAGTAAAAGACCTAATGCGGTATGCGAACTACGAAATCAAACACGTTGATAGAAAGAAGCACGTGCTGGGTGTTAATGAAAGCCAGTATTGGGTTAAACTTACTGGAAACTTCACTTCTTTCAGCATGAATGATATTCTACAGTTTATTGAGATAATACTGAACGACTTTATCAAAAGACAGATGCAAAATAGTATGGTTAGTGTAAGTATCAAGTTTGTAGATTACTATGGAGCGGTATCTACGGGTTTCTAGACTATTAATCAGATTTCTGTCAGAGATGTTTTGGAAAGATTGTCAGCATTATTTCAAAGCAATGAAAGCCTTTATACAGATGAAAAGGGGTCTAATATGGATAAGTTTAGATTGGTTTTGAAATCTGTTGAAATGCCGACGGGCGGAACGAGGCTTCAAGTAATTAATAAGTTGGATGTATATAAAAAGAAAGGAGTAATTCAAATTAATAATACAGGCAACATATGCTTGGCCAGAGCAATTGTTGTAGTAAACGCAAAAAAAGAAAAACACGAAAAATTCAAAGTAATAAGGATGGGACGAAAGATACAGGAGGAGATGGCAATTAAGTTGCACGAAGATGCGAAAGTCATTCAGGGTGTGTGCGGTATTCCTGAAATTAAAACCTTTGCTAGCTACATTAAATACAATCTCGTTATTGTTGAATTTCCTGACAAGGTTGTTTATAAGACGGACCTGCTTAATGAAAATGGCGAGCGACTTACGAACCTTTACATACTTAAGACAGAGAACCACTACGATGCCATAACTAATATGAAGTCTATGGTAGGAAAAAAGAATTTCTGTGAGTTATGTTTAAGGGGATATATGGAAAGGCATGCCTGTGAATCTAAATGTAATATTTGCGAAACCAAAGACTGTAAGGGTATTAACGATAAAAGCAATTGGACTGATTGCTATTTGTGTAATAGAAAGTTTCCAAATATATTATGCTTCAACAACCACAAGAAGACGAACTGCGATATCAAAGCGAAATGTCTTTCGTGCGGACTTAATTACAGGAAGAAGGACGAACACAAATGCGGTTATGCGAATGCCGTAATTGTAAGGAACTGAAACCACTTGAACACCAATGTGAAATCGTGAAGAAAGACATATTACCTTTTTCAGAGAAATACATATTCTTTGATTTTGAAGCGACACAGGATACTGGCGAACACATTGTTAATCATGCGGAAAGTCAGTATTACGATGCGAAGGAACCACCAGTTATCCATAAGAAAATTCATGATTTCTGTAAGTGGGCTTTTGAATCTAAGCACAACTGCTTTACATTAATTGCTCATAACAGTCGCGTTTATGATTGTCAGTTTATTCTTAAGTGGTTAGTGGATAACGGACAGGCGCCGTTTGTCATTTATCAGAGTGGTAAGATAATGATGATGACTTTGAAGAAATACCGCTTCATTGATAGTCTCAGTTTCTTGACTATGCCTCTGTCCGATTTTCCTAAAACATTCGGATTGAAAGAACTTAAAAAGGGCTTCTTTCTTCACTATTTCAACACTGACAAGAATAAAAATTATGTTGGTGTAATGCCTCATAAAAAGCACTACGGCTACGACACGATGAAAGATAAAAAGAGAGCAGAGTTTTTGGAATGGTATGAAAGCCAAAGAAATAGCACATTTGATATGCAGAAGGAAATCGCGGAATACTGTCATAGCGATGTTGATATATTGAGAAGGGGATGTATGGATTTTAGAAAGCAGTTTCTAGAATTTGGTTTTGGTATTGACCCGTTTCAATATACAACTATTGCGAGTTGTGTTATGGCTTTGTATCGTGCTAAGTTTATACCAGAGAATTCAATCGCGGTGTTGAAGGCGGAGAAGCAAAACAGGATTACCTCTCGGGCTTGTGTTGAATGGATAGCTTACAGAAGCAGGTTAGACAAGACGGATATCAAACACGCATTCAATGGTGGTGAAAAAATGTTTCAACTTGGTCAATCCCGTGTGTATGTAGATGGCTGGGATGAAAAGACGAAAACCGCTTACGAATTTCACGGATGTCTCTGGCACGGATGTCCAAAGTGCTTCAATGGTAATACCATTAACACTAAGAAGAACAAGACAATGGGCGAACTATACAAGGCAACAATCAGACGAGAAAAAGAACTAAGCAAACAAGTAAGCAAAATAATAAGTATATGGGAATGTTAATGGAGATTAATGAAAACAAGTGAAAGACTAGCGGAAGATACTAATGAACGAATTACGGAACAAGAAGGACTTAACCAGCGAGAAGCAATGTTTGGGGGTAGAACGGATGCTCTAACATTGTATTGGAAATCACGACACGACAACGAATATGCGAAATACGTTGACATATGCTCTCTCTATCCGACCCTTATGTTTTACGACCTTTACCCTAGCGGGCACCACGAAATCATTAGACCCAGTAACGACGACGATAGAAAAGATATGAAAAACAAAATCATAAACAGAGAATTTTTCGGAGTGTCTAAGGTTAAGATGCTACCGCCCAGAAAATTACTACACCCCGTTTTACCTAAGGCTGATAGAGGAAAACTAATGTATTACTTATGCGACAAGTGCGGAATGACCAAACAAAAGGATGAATGTAAGCACACCGATAACGAGCGAGCAATAACTGGCACTTGGGCAACACCCGAAATCTACAAGGCCTTAGACAAAGGCTACAAGCTAATTAAGGTGTATGAGGTATGGCATTGGAAGGAGCAGAGCAGTAGCCTTTTCAAAGATTTCATAAAAACTTTCTTAAAGGTTAAACAAGAGTCAAGCGGATATCCTGATGGCTGTATTACACAGGAACAAAAAAGAAACTACATTGACAGTATGGAAGTCAAGATGGGTATTAAGATGGACGAAAACAAAATAGAAGAAAACCCAGGACGGCGAGCGGTTGCTAAGTTGTGCGGCAAAAGGATATAAGTTATTTGATGAACCGTATACCAATATTTTTCTTCTCGCTCGCAAGAAGAGTGGCAAGACGACCGCACTGTTCGAAATCCTGAAACGAACGACCGACAAAAAGACCCGCATTGTTATTATAGCCAGCACAATACACAAGGACCACATTTACAAAGAAATGGTGAAGCACTTCAAGAAGAAGGGAAACCCGATGGCAATATACACATATTTGAAAACGGATGGATACAGTGTCATAGACTATGAGTTAGACAAGCTCAATAAACCAGACGAGGAGCAAGAAGAAGGCGAAATTACTCAGGATGGAAAGGAGGAAGTAGAAAAGCCGAAGTTTCTTTATTTTGGAAAAGAAGAGACGAAGAAGCAGGATGGAGGCGAAAAAGTGGAGAGACCAAGTAAATACATTACACCAGAAGTTGTTTTTGTGTTAGATGATTTGGGTAGTGGGTTGAGGGATAAGTCTGTGAGTGATTTATGTAAAAAAAAAATAGGCATTATAAAAGTAAGGTGATTATGAGTTCTCAGTATTTGAACGATATGAAGCCTGAGGCTATTAAACAGCTAGACTACCTTTTCATTTTTCCTGGTCAGTCTCAGGATAAGATAGAACTCGTGTATAAGCATCTGGACCTCGGCTACGACCTTGAATACTTCATTGAAAAATATCACGAGGCTACCAAAGAGAGATATAACTTTTGTATGTTGATGCGGTATCGGAGGAGCTGAGGCAAAATTTCAACTATCGCTTGCGATAGTCTTTTGTCCCGCTTGCGGGACTAATTTTAACA
The DNA here is from genome assembly GCA_019918135.1 of Paulinella micropora. Classification (NCBI taxonomy): domain Eukaryota; phylum Cercozoa; class Imbricatea; order Euglyphida; family Paulinellidae; genus Paulinella; species Paulinella micropora. The sequence goes on from WBZZ01001231.1 coordinate 307,276, forward strand.
AAATGTTTTTGTAATTTTATTTAATTATTTTTTTTCATATATTATAATGGTCGTAAAAACAACAAAGGTTGAAGTCATTCCAACAGTCGGAAAAATAACAAGAAACTCAAACACAATGGCGGGCGGAAAAAAGAAAACTGGTCGCAAGAAACAAAAGGGTTGTGGTCAAAAGGGAGGTAAAATAAACTGGGAAAAGGTCGGCAATACATTTAGGAATATTAATAACTATTTGAAAAAAGACAAAACAATCTCTCGCTTCGCTGGTGCTCTGGATAGAGTTGGTGTTCCTTATGCTGGCAAAGTTCAAAAAGTTGCGAGCGATATGGGATATGGAAAGCAACGAGGCCGTGGAGCACTTAAATTTTAAA
>WBZZ01001232.1:0-59283 GCA_019918135.1 Paulinella micropora
CAGAGCGGACGCGGCAGGAGGCCGGGCGGATGCGCAAGGGGCGCGGATGACGGAGGAGGAGCGGCTGCGGCGGGAGAAAGAGGAGCAGGAGCGGCTGGCGCCGCCGGAGGTGAATGACGGGGACGCCAAGCTGGAGGACGTGCTACCGTCGGAGGAGGTGCGTGAAGGACGCCGAGCATGAGGCCGAGCTACCGCCGGAGGACTCCAAGCAACCGACGGAACAGACGGAAGAGGTGGTCGAGCGAATGGCGGAGTTGGTGAACAAGCGCCTGGGAGACGAAGTGATCGAAGGAGTGGCGAAGGAGGTGAAAAAGCAACTGGAGGAGGCTAGGAAGAAGGCGGAGGCGCTGGTGGGGGCGAGGTGGCCCAGCAGCTGAAGCAGCGGCTGGCCGAGCTGCAGCAGGAGGAGCGCAAGCGGCGGGAGGAGGAGGAGAAGGCGCGGGAGCAGCCTGACCAGGACCAGGCGCGGGCACGCCGGAGCCTACGTTACCCCTTAACCGGCCCACACCCGGACCGCACGGACCTAGTCTCGTACTGCCATACCCACGTCTGTGCTGCCGCTAGCTTTAAGGCCGATTGGGAATTCGTGCGGTGGCTGGGCGACGCTCTGTCCGGCGCCGGGGACTTGCACCTGTGCCCCGACCAAAGCAGCGCCGCCCTCGCAGCCTACCTGTTCGGCCTGTTCACAGCCTGCGCCGTGCCTAACGACGACCAAGACAAAAAGGACGGACAGCGCGAGCAACTCCGCCAAAGGGTCCGCTCTTTGGTGAGGCTGGGCTCGGCGGATGGTGAGCTTTCCCTCTGGTGGCGGCAGCTGGGCGACGCGCTCAGGCACAAGTTTCTGCGCCTGGCGCGGTACGGCTCGCCCGCTCCCCTGGACGTGGACCTCTTGTGGGGGGGCTGGTCGCGCTGGCCTGTCTGCTGCAGCCCTCTGAGGTAGTGCTCGCGATCCGCGCGGCGCTGCCCTGGTGGAAAGCCTCGGCTGCGGAAGCCGAGCACCAGCTACTGTGTAAGACTGGGGAGCGAAGGCGGAGAAGGCAGACACAGAGCGCTTAGCAAACAGAGAGGAGGACACGGCAACGGCGGGGCGCCCAGCCAGCGGGGGGGCGGACACGGCAACGGCGGGGCGCCTACCCAGTAGAGGGGTGGACACTGCAACGGCGGGGCGCTCGGCGGGCGGAGGGGCACGCACGACAGCAGCGGGGCGCCCACCCAGCAGAGGTGGGGACACGGCAGGCGGGCGGGCAGGCACGACAACCACGGAGACTACCTTTCCCCTGCTAGCACAGAGGAGGAGGAGGCTAAGCGCGGGGTCAACGCAGTAGAAGGTTGGCAGCGGGGAGATCTCTCGCACAGGATCGTCAACCTGCCTGCAGCCCGTGAGCTCTTCCAGCGTGAGTGGAAGGCACGTTGCCTGCCCATACGCCGCGAACCGCAAGTCACTGAGAACATCTTTAGACTGTACTTTCAGGATAGCCTGGCCGGCTGGGGGACTGGGGTACTGAGCGCGTCGTTGTACTCTGAACGCAAGACAGAAGGCAGTGCCCGCTGGCAAGAAAAAGAAGAAGGTGCGGGCGATGGCCGCGAGGGAGATACTGACAGTGACACAGAGGAAGAATCCGGACCGACGACGGAGACTTTGAACGTCGGGGGCCTTGGCGGTGGGTCCGGGTTCCGAAGTGGGGTCTGGTCGGCTCAGACAGCAGTTATTTTTCCAACAAAGAATACGTTTTTCCCTGGCTTCGTGGAGACGGCAACCGCTCTCTGATCCAGTAGATGGTTGAAGGTGGGGCCCGGTTTTTTTGACCGTTCCCTCACTCCACACCGAGAACAACGGCGGCGCCACCCCCCGTTCGTCGCTCTCTTTCTCGTCCGGAGTGTTCCGTCCGCGTCGTCAGGGGGTCTGTGTACGGACCCCTGGTAGTAGTAATAGTAGTCATAGCGCGGTGAGCGCGGGCATACTGTCTGATTTTAATTAAAGGCCTACTGACTCGGCTGGTGCAGGGGGGAGCGGTGCTTACGCGTCAGGCTCGGCCGGGGCCGCGAGCAGTGGCACGCGATCGGCCTGCAGGACCTGCCGCTGGTGCCTGACTAGCACCGTGGCGGGCGCCGTGGCGCTGTGGTCGGCCGCGACCACGACGCGCAGCGGCAGCGGTGCCAACGGCAGCGCCCACTCTCTCTCGTCAATGAGCCACGCGCGGAGCGACTTGTACCGGGCGGACGTGGCGCGCCGGAACCGGAGGTCCCTGACCGAGCAGTCGGAGCCGGCTGGCTGTTGCTTGTGTTCGCCGTCCAGCGCAAAGTGGTACGCGACCGCGGGCGCCGGCGGCCGCTGCGAGTGGCTGGCTACGCTCAGGCTGTAGTCGAACAGCCCGGGGGAGGCAGGCCGGCCCGGCGGCACACTGTCCCCCTCCTCACGCGCGCACAACGAGTCCAGCAGCGCGACCACCTCGTGCGCCCGATCAGGGCGGACGGAGGTATTGGGCAGCACGGCCCAGTGGCGTTCGGCCGCGGGGCGCTCCGGCCCCCCCGGGGGGGCCCTTTCCAGGCACAGCATGACTTGTCCGCCCGCCGGCAGGTCTACGGACCAGCCCTTGAGCAGCCACACGGGCTCGGCTTCGGCCTGGCGGCCCGGCGGCCCGTGTTCGGTTTCCATCCCGGGGACGCTGGTCGGCGGACGGTTGGGGGAAAAAGGACCCCCCTCCCCACGCACAGGGCTGGGGAGGGGGGCACCCCCTTCCTTGCCCCTCTGCCTGGTCTGGGGGGGGCACCCTTTCCCCCCTGGGGTGGCAGGAAAGATTCAGCCTGGGGTCTGCGGGAGGGGGCACCCTCCCTTCAGAATCTCTGCCCCCCTCTGCCTGGTCCAGGGGGGGGAGTGGCGTCCCCCCCCCGGCCACCCCAAGGGGGGGGGGGAGTGGGGGGTGCCCCCCCCCCGGCTAGGCCGTTCGCCACACGACGCAGACGACGCCGTCGGTCCGGCGGCTCAGGCTGCGCGGCAGCTGGCCCTCGGCGGCGGGCACGTCCTCGGCCGTGCAGCCCGGCCCCAGCAAGACGTGCAGCAGCACGTAGTGTGCAGGCCGTGCCGGCGGCGCGGGCCACCAGCTCACGCCCGGCTCGCCCGCCCTGGCGTAACAGACGACTAGCGAGTGCTCGGCCCCCGGCTCTGGCCCGGGCGCCTGCTCGGGCGCCTGCTCGGGGGGGGGCCAGTCCGCGGCGCGCAGGACCCACAGCACACAGGTGCCACGGACTAACCGCACTTCGCCGCCGAGGCCGGACAGCTTGCCGATCTCGCGCAGCGCGTGCTTGTAGGCCAGCGGGGTCGGGACCCAGCGGAACTCGGCGTCCAGGAGCCCGCCGAGCGGTGGGCGCCGGTGCGCCAGCTCCGTGAGCGCGCGCGAGGCCCGCCAGCAGTCAGGAGATTGCAGGGCCAGCCGGTGCGCGGCGGGCAGGGTGGCGGGCGGCCGCTGTTTTGCGTCCTGGCGCCACCAGTCGGGCGGGTACAAGGCGTAGTAGCCCTGGCGGAGGCCGCGGGGCCCGAGGCGCCGCGCCGACACGGGGGCCGTGCGCCAGCGCCAGCAGCGGCCGGCCCAGAGCGCCCGGATGGCGCAGAGGAGGGCGAGGTCGGGGGGGAGGTCCTGGCCCTGGAGCGCCAGGCTGCGCTGGGCCCGGCGCAGCCCGGCCAGCACGGCGGCCGCCGCCGGGCCCGCGCGGGTCTGGCACACGCGCGGGGGCTCAAGGCGCGGGGTGCGGTCCCGCTGGCGCCGGAGGTAGTGCCACACGCAGCCCGGCGCCGGCACGCACCAGTCCACGGCGCGGGCGGCGCACAGCACGCGCGCGAAGCTGAACTCCTGCAGCAGCGCCCGCAGGCCGCCGTCCACGGCGTGCTGTGCGTTGAGCACCACCAGCACCCGGGCGCCGCGGAGCAGCCGGGCGGCCTCGCCGTGCCGGGCGGCCAGGATGACGGGCGGCGCGTACCCGTCGCGGCGCACCCCGGCCTGGGCGGCGAGGTCGACCTCCCAGGCGCAGACGCAGGCGGCCCGGAGGTCGAGCAGCACCGGCAGGCCCGGCAGCCGCTGGGGCTCACGAACGGGTGGTGCCGGGCCAGCCACGCCCACCACGACGCGCCCGTCGTCCGCGCGTCCAGCAGGCACAGGGTGGTGCCGGGGGCGCGGCCGAGCGCCAGGCCGCGCCACCAGGCGGACCACCAACCGCGCCGCTCACGCCGCCTGGCCCACCGCCACTGCACGAGGGCCCGCGCGGCGGGCTCCCCCCACGAGCGGGCCCGCCGGTCCGCCGCGGCCACCGCCTCTGCCTCGGCGCGAGCAAACAGATCCCACGCCGTCGGGGCGCCCTCCTCCAGCCGCGGCCGCTTGGCCCGGGGGAGCGGGGCCGGCCGCCCCTGGTCGGCCAGGGCCGCGAGCACGTGGCCCCGGGCGGCCTCAAACTGCGGCCGGGCGCAGTGCAGGCGGAGCGCCAGCCGCTCACCGTGCAGCACCAGCCGGCCGGCGTGCGCCACCAGCAGGACTCGCAGCCAGACGAGCGCCGCGCAGGCCGCGCCCGGGGCGGGGCCCCCGGCCGGCAGGCAGGCGGTGGGGCCGGAGTCCGCGGCGGACAGCCACTGGCGCAGCAGCCCGCGCTCGGCCGCTCCCCGGAAGCAGGCCGGGCGCCCGGCGGCCGGGCCGGCGGGGCAGGCCGGGGGCCGGGCGTCGTCGGCGGGGGCCGGGCGCCGGTGCAGCCAGCACTCGTAGGCGCCGGCGAGGCGGACCCAGAAGCGGGCGGGCGCCACGCGCAGGTCGACGCAGTACACGTTCCAGGCCGTCGCGCGGCACTCGCAGCAGGCGCAGGGCTCCCCCGCCTCCGCTTCGTCGTCCCCGCGGGCGCGCCGGCCGGCCGGACGCGCGGCGCCGCGCGGCCGCAGCCAGCCCGCGGCGGACCAGGGGGCCACCCACTCGGCCGGCCCGCGGAAGTTGGACGCCGGCCAGTAGCGGTAGCGAGCGTCCTCGCCTACCAGGGCCCGCAGCGCCAGCCGCCAGCACGCGTCGGCGGTGGCCCGCGTCTGCCGGCCCTGCGACCGGAACCAGGCGCAGCCCGCTAGCAGGAAGTCCAAGTCGCTGCCAAAGTCGTCGTCCGGTGCCGCGGGCGGGCCAGAGGGCGGGCCGGCGGGCGTGCGTGGCCCCCCGCCCAGGGACGGGGGCAGCACCCACCACCGGGGAGCGGCCGCGCCGCCGTCCTGGCCGCCTGCCCGCCCGCGGGCCGAGTCCGCCCACCACGCGCAGGCCGGCCCCAGGACGGGCGGCGGCGGGCCGGGCGGCGGCGGCGGCCCGCCGGGCGGGGGCGGCGGGGGTGGGCCCGCGGGCTCGGGGGCGCCGCCGGCCGGCGCGGCCAGGCCGCGCAGCCAGCACAGGATGGCCAGGGTGTAGGGCACGGGCTCCTCGGCGGGCAAGTGGTTCGCCGCGGCCTGCGCCCGGAGCAGCTGGTCCCTGTCCTGCCCCGCCACGCCCTGGAGCAGCGCGCCGAGGTACGCCGCCCAGCGCTCCTCGGGCGCGGGCCGGCAGGGGCGAGCCTGGTACAGCCTGGCCTGCCACGCCAGCCACAGCGGTAGCCAGGGTGGGACGCCGCCCGGCCAGCGACGCGCCTCGCGGCGCACGAGCGCCAACTGGTCCAGCAGCAACCGGGGAGGGGCCGCCGCGCCCGCGTCGTCGTCGTCAGGGGGCCCCGGCTCCGGCTCACGCGCTAGCTGTTCGGCGCACCACCACGCGGCGCGCTCCCACTCCGGCCCGCCACCGAGCCCCGCCAGCGCCAACGAGTCCAACCACAGGGCGAACACTAGGCACGGAGGGGCGGTGCGCCGGCGGTGGCACGAGTTGACCAGCGCGCGCGCCGCCCCGCCGCGCTCGCACGCAGCGCATGGCTCCACACCGCGGCCCAGCCCGGCTCTCCCCCTCCCAGCGCGTCCTCCGCGTACTGCGTCAGCGCGTGCGCGTCGCCCAGGCACGGCGCCGGCGGTGGCGTGGGCCGGGCGTACCACGCCGCCCACTGCTCGGGCCGCGTCAGTAGTAGCAGCCAGCACCCCTCCGTGCGTCCCTCCCACGCGTGTCGTTCCGTCCAGGGCAGCCAGGCCCGCGCGGCCACCGACCAGCCCGCTTGTTGCCAGACTCCGAGGCCCGCTTGCAGCGCCCGGGCCGAGCCGGCCCACCAGAGGTGGCACGAAGGGTAGGCCCAGCACAGCGTACAGGTCGCCCGGGCAGTCGGCCCCGCTGGCGCGCCGAGACGGGCGGCGAGGTCGGCTAGCGCCGCAGCCAGCCCCGCTTCGGCCTTGGGGGTGATCACGTTCACGGTTGGCTCGGCACTGCTCTGCATCTAGGTGGCAGGCCCACACTTTTTGCGCTGAGCGCCAGCGGGCCAGCGGCACGGGCACCGGCACGGGCACCGGCACGGGCGGCGCGCGCGCCGCGGCGGGCGTAGGGGGGGCGAGAGACCGGGGGGGGGGGGGGGGGGCCGCCGCTGCCGCCGCCGGGGGGTAGGGAGGGAGGCGGGCGGCCCGGCGGGGCCCCCCTCCCCGGAGCTGGGTCCGGCCAGCCGCGGCGCGGGGCCGGCTAGCACCCGCGCCCCTCGGCGGAGCCTCCCCGCGCCCGTCGGCGGAGCCTCAGGGCGGGGGGGGGGAGGGGGGGGGTTGGAGCATGGAGGAGGGGGGCCGCAAGAAAGACTCTCTGCCAAATCTCCTGGCGACCAAGCTGGCGGGGTGTAGCGCACTCCTGGGATTCTGAGCGAGCGCTGAGCGGACCGCCAGCCTCTCTGACTACTACGACTAACCCTACCCGTACGATGGTGATCCTGTTATTTAGTAGTGTGCTGTGCCGGGCCTCGGCCAACTGGGTAGGACTTTCAGCTCCACTGCCGTTGGCTGTTTTGGAGTGTATCCAGAGTAATGTCGGAAATCAAACCTTGCTGCGACAGTTCACCAGCCTGTTGGAGACTGACCACACACGACCGATAGTCGTCGAGTTCATTGATGGTTCTATCACCAAAGGCGCTGGCAGTTCCAATAACTGTTATGCTGAAGAGAAGAGCCCGTGTGTTCCCCCGACCGAATTTTTGTCCTACAGCCGGAATTCTTTCTTGAACCTCTTCCTGAACCTGCTGCAAGAATTTTATCCGGGCAGCTATCAGGCCCTCCACGTTGAAATCGGAGAGCTCAACTACGGAGTCTCGTATGTCGCGGGCTCCTCAGTCTCGTCGGGTTTGCAGCTTTCTCCGGCAGATCTTTACGTCATGGACATATCCGTCAATGGTGGACGTCCCGATCACGTCGAAAGGATCGTGCGCTTACGTAAAAACCAACAGGCACCCGTGGTCTCGTTGCACTGGTTCAGGCACAAGCAAACGAGCGCTCACCCTGATTCTCCCGCTTGGCAGGAAAAGTGGTTTGAGCTGGCTTTGTCCGAAACCAAAACCTACGCTACTTACCAGTATTATGGAATCCCGATGTTGACGTTCCGAGGTATTTTAGCCCCGCCGCTGGTGAAGGACAGCAGCCCGTACGATTTGTTTTGGCACGCAGATAAAGTGCACCCCAGCGACCTCGGACACGCTCTGATCGCCTCTGCTCTTTTCCAAGCGGTGTGCAAGGACTGCGGGGCTAGAGCTTCCAAGGCAGCTGCTGGCCACGACTGGCGGAAGTACGGATTTCAATGTGGTGCTGGCGTGGCTACGAAACCTCTAGTTGCGATAGCCCAGGAAACGGACCTGTACCGGATATGCCGAGACCCCAGGTCACTACACGAAATGGCCATCGCCAACACCGGCTAGCATTTCGTAGACAACGAGACCTCCAGGCTGGGTCGCTTACGGGCACCGTCCTTGCTAGCCAGCCAGGTTCCTGCCGGAAGTTCCATCAGCTGGTCCTTGCACCTGAACGGTTTCTTGTGGGTTTCCTATTTAGCTTCCTATGAACGTTTTGGATCAGCCCTAGTTTCGACTAATTGTTCCTCCGGCCAGCAAGTCCACCAAGAAGTTCTCAATGCTGCCTGGAAGGACAGGGTCAGCCTGGAAACTGAGAAGATGCTAGTGGTGGGTCATGGAACCGCTTGTCTTCTCACGGTGAAGACTCTGGAAGCTAACCGCCTCTTCAAGATTTTTCATTTATGTTTCTAGGGAGGTACGCACGAAACGGAACTTTAAGCGGACTCTACCAGATTCTGTCAGTGCCGGCCTCGCGGGGCGGTTCTACCCAACTAATCAAGTTCTGCCCCGCTCGCGGACGGATAGAACAGTCCTTAAGAATTTGAACTCAGCTTAAGCAGGGGAGTCCCACTTTCTCACTGGACGCCCGAGAACTCGCGCCAACAAAACCGGGGGCCAAGCCTGTCTTTCTTTTGTTCTTTTATTAAAAGTACAACTTTGACTAGCATGTCCGTAGCAAATTCGTCACTTCTAGGGGGGGTGGTCCTGCCGGTGCAGAGGCCAAAAAGGGGGGGCCCTGGTCCTGGCCACCGGGCAGTCACACAAGCCCGGGGCCTCACTGCTGGTCCTGGCCACCGGGCAGTCACACAAGCCCGGGGCCTCACTGCTGGTACGAAGGCGGCTGGGCGTGAACCGGGCAGCAGAGGCCGTAGGTCAGAGGACAGGGTCCAGCAGCGGGGGGTATTCAGTCTCGGAGCCGAGGGGTGGCGGACAAGCGCGCACGGGCGAGGGCCGGCGCGGCCGGCGGGGCTGGCTTGCCCGGGCGGTGTGCAGGCCCCGGCGCGGGGAGTAGTCACGGGCATACGGGCTGCGCCCCCTGGCCAGCGGCCTGGGCGGCGGACAGTCACGGGGGGGGCTGCCCTTGGCCGGTAGCCGGCGGCGCTTGAGGGGGGGGTGTGGCAGCGGCAGGGGTACGTAGGTGCGGACATAGGTGCCGGGGTGCTCTTGCTCGCGCCGCAAGCGGGAAGAGACCTGGCGCAGCATGTACTCGAGCCGGCGGAGGTCCTCGGCCGCGTTCAGGGCGCTCTCTCTGGCGCCGTCCGTACGGGCGTGCCGGGCTAGCTGTCCGGCCGCGTCGGTGGCGCTGGCCCCGGCTGCTTCGCAGGCCCGGATGGCGAGCGGCAGGCCTCCTGCCGGTAGGCTGGGCGCGCTAGGCCCCTCGTGCTGGAACATGGACAAGAGTGCCTCGACGCTCGTGTCGGCGGAGGGAGCGGCCGGCACGGGATTAGAGTATTGGGTCGGAGAGTAAGGTTCGGAGTCGGCCGCGGGGTGCAGGTGGGCGGGCATGGTCACGAGGTCGGTGCAGCCGTCAGCCAGGCGCCTGGTCTCGGCCAGCGGGAACACTTTGTGGCCCTGACCAGGCGCCGGGAGGCGTGCATCGTAGGGCGCGCGCCGGCGCGCGCGCGACCGTCGGCGCGAGCGCCGCGCGCCGCGGCAGGGGGGGCGCCCGTCCGCCCGGCGCCCGCCGCGTGCGCGGTGTCCGGCGCGCGGCACGTGCGGGGGGCTCCGGCGCGTCGCCGCCCGCGGGCGCACGGCGCCCGGCGGCGGACCACGCCGCAGGAGCGTGCGCCCCCCCGCCGTGCGCCGACTCGCCTTGCGCCGACGCGCCTGGCTCGGCTGCCCGCCCGGCGGCTTCCTCGGCGGCTGGCCCGGCGGCGTAGGAGGGCTGGGCGGGCGCACCAGGCGGGGCGGCGGCGCCGTCCTCCTCGGTGCCCAAGGCCACCGACATACGGTTTCGGAGGGTCTACTTTCTAGCCCCGCGAGGAAGAGGCAGCGGGCCCTGCCCCACTCCCCCCCACCCGGCCCTGCCCAGCCCCCCCCCCCCCCCCCCCCCCCCCCCCCCCCCCGCGCCCGCCCACGAGCGCCCGCCTCCTCCCCCCACCCCGCCGGGGCCGGCGGCCGCGCGCTCCCCCCCCCTCCCCGCCGGCCGTGGCTGCCGGTGGTCAGGGCGGGCGCTGGGGAAGGGGAAGCCCGTCCCCCGACCGGTTGCCGCCACACTGGTACGCGAGTGTCCGGCTGGAAGTCTGCCCCCCGGGCCGCCCAGACCCGGCCCCGCGTGCAGCCTCTGCCGTGTGTGGGCCCGCGAGACCTGCTACGGGTCGGTGCTGTGTACACGGTCGTGTGTATGTGCGTGGGGGTAACTAAAGTTCTAAACAGGCCATGAGCCAAAAGAACAAGCGCCGCCTACTGTGCCAGACACCCCGGCCAGCGGCCGGAGCCCCTCCGGCCTGGCAACGGCACAGACCAGCCGGACCAGCAGTGGCGTGGTCGGAACCAGCGCCCGTCCTGGAAGAGGACGACGACGAGCGTGCGGGCGTCGACGGGACAACGCACGCACGCCCACTAACCCTGATCTTCCGCACCGGGGAAACACTGGAGGCTACCGCCGGCCAGCTTGCCGTGGTGGACTCACCCCTCTTACGGGCGGCGGCGGGGTCCTCCGCCGCCGGCGCGGAAGAAGGAATTCGGGTCGAGGGCAACGCCGAGACGGTGGCACTGTTACTACGCACTCACGTGGACAAGGTGCTCTCGTTTCTGCTGACCCTGGAAGCCCTGCGCCCCTACGACCACGCGCCAGTCGATCCCCGCGACGAGGCAATTAGCTCTCTGCTGGTTAGGCCGACCGGGCCGGAGGATGTGCCCTTGTGTGCCCGGCAGGGTGTCTGGAGCAAGCTGATGGTACTACCAGACGCGCTAGAGAGCGCTCTGCGCCTGACGAACAACAGGCTGGTCTTTTTGCTCTACTGCTTGCGTGTCCAGAACTTGAGCCAGCTCTTGAGTGCGATGGAGACCGTCCGGGGGGGAGAGGGTTCTGCTTTCGAGTGCTTTACGCGTAGTTCACGGGGCCCGGGCACACGGGCCGTGTACGAAATCCAGCAGGAGGGCCCGGTCTGGACACCTGGGTACAGCAAGGGAATTACTGAGGTCAAGGTAGGAAGTCCAGGGGGCTGTGCCAGAACCAGACCACCCGCATCCACAGCTTCTCGGTGTGGACAGGCTCACGCTGTATCGCGCGCTGTCTGGCACAACACTCGCCGCCACAAAAATGCTTTCGGCGCGGGTAGAGATAGCGTGTCTCCCCGTCCCCTCCGCCGACAACCGCGACGCGTACTGGAAGTCCTTTCTGCAAGGCTACGGCCAGTGCGATGCCCGTCGCGAGCCCAGCGCTGCGTACCCGTTAAAACAGGTGGCCGAGGTTACGCACCAGCTCTATGCCTACTTACAAAACGACGCGGCCCTCCTCGCAAGCTGCTTTAGGGAGGGGGATAGGCAGAGAACACACGTGGAACAGCCAGGCTTCGCCTATGCGCTGAGCAGCTGGGACTACCTAAAGACTACGGCTCCGCATCTCTTGCAGCCGCTCTGGCAAATGTACCATTTGACCACCCCCCGGTAGCGGGAGCCGGAGCCAGCGCTAGCAGTAGTAGCAGCAGCCGTAACCCAGGAGAAAAGAACAGACAATAACTTCTCCCCTTCGCTGCCAAGGGGCAACCCCTCTTCCTGGACCCCCAAAAAGCAGTCGAGGGCAAGATCAGTGCCTCTCAAAACAAACAAACCAGGAAGCCGGGAGGGGCACGGTAAATTTCAGCTGCCGCAGCTCAGCCGTCCACGGAGGGACCACGGCTACCCCCGGCGCGCGGGGCGGCAGACCCGGGGGCGCCGTGACGGCGCTGGTGCTCGGCCGGTGAGGCATAGTAGCCACCAGTGTTCTGCAGTAAAAAAAAGGTTTTTCGCTAGCCGCCACAGTCGTAGCCGGAGCTCCCCCGGGCCGGCAAGAAAAATCTGAGTTCGCCGTGTTAGCCCGGCGTGAGCTTTGGCAGGCGCTCCGACACTAGCCCGGACGCAATCCCTGCCGTGCCGGCCTGCCCGGGAGGGCCGGCACTCGGTGGGCAGCGGGTGGTGGGGGGAGGGGACGAGTTGGCTGGGGAGGGAGGGGGGGGCCGGCGCCGGCGTCTTAATGAATAACTAGGTGCTTTGTCCGGGGTGCCGTGGCTGGTACCCCTCGACCGGCTGGTAAGTAAGCTAGTTTTTAATGAGGCGGATTGGACCTCAGGAGCTGCAAAGCTTGCTCGAGCACCTTGAGCCTGGGCGCCTCGACTGCACCGAGGCACCTGGCGAGCTCGCGGGTGATGGCGGCCAGCAGAGCGCGTGATGGGGCATCTTTGTCCGGCACACCCGGTTGCTGTTGTAGGACGGTCGGCGGACAGTGCGCTGGGGGGGCGCCAGCAGAACGGAGCACGCGGACCCGGAGCAGGGCTGCGAAGAGGACCGTGTTCCGCGACGCGCGGGGGGCAGGCCCAAGAGCGTCCTAAACTCCTGCAGGTAAGTGTTAGTAGTGTCGTACGCGCGCTTCTTCTTGCGGTTTTCCTTCTGGCGGCATTTGAGTTGGCTGCCGCGCAGTTTGCTGGGAGAGCCCTGAGGAGTGGCCGGCTGCCTCTGGGGAGTGGGGGGTTGGCTCGGAGGAGTGGGTGGTTGGCTCGGAGGAGTGGGGGGTTGGCTCGGAGGAGCGGGCGGCTGGCACAGCAGAGTGGGCGGCTGGCTCTGGTGCCTCTTCGCTGCGCCCCCGCCGGCAGGGCCGGACGCCCCTCGCTTGTGGGTGGCCGGGCCGGGTGCCGGCAGCGTGGGCCCTGCGCGCGGCAGCCGAGTGGCCAGCGCCGCCAGGCAGTGCCAGGGGGTGCTCGGCGTCGGCCGCGTCTGCACTGGCAGCGGCGCCCTGCCGATCGATGGGACCGGTGGCAGTGCCAGGTGCGGTGCCAGGTGCGGTGCCGAGGGCGCAGCTGTGTGCGTCGGCGGGGGGGCAAAGTCTGGCGGTGGGCCGGGCCGCCCGGTCGTGGGCGCTAGCGTGGGTGCCACGGGCAGCGCCCGCGTGTGGTAAGAAGCAGCCAGACTGTTGGCGTCCGCTAGGAGCGTGGCTAGAGTCACCGCTGCTTCCTGGCCTTCATCGTCCCACGGTAGGTCGTGACCTGGGTCCGAGGGCCGCATGTACGCTCGACAGTCGGGGTACAGGGTACGGAGTCGCGGGGCGGCGGGCGGGGGGAGCTGTGTGGGGTAGTGCCGCGGTTGCATTTCTGGGCTAGCGGGAGCAGTGACTAAGGAGGCTGGCCCCCGGAGGCGCTCCCCCCGCCCGGCACGCGCCCCAGGACGCGCGACATGCGCCGGCGCGTCGCACCGGCGCGCGCGTTGGGGGGTGGGGGGGCCGGCGCAGGTCGCGCGCCAGCGTGCCCCCCCCCGCGACGGGGCTCGGTAGCACGTGCCCGGCGCGCGCCACCGCCACGCGCCATAGGAAGCGGCAGCCACGCGCCGCGGGGGAGGCGGGGCAGGCGTGCGCCCCCGGGCTAGACTGCCGTGCTACCCGCCTGCCACGGGACCGCCGGCGGGTGGAGCGTGGGACGCGCGCTGGGGGGGGGGGCGCTGGGGGGGGCGTGCGCACGCCATACACACTGGAGGAGGGCGCGCGCGCTGGGGAGCGTGCGTACACTGGGGGGGGGGCGAGGGCTCTAGGGCCCCTTCCACCTACTCTGCCAGGTCAGCAGCATTTTTGGGGACTATTCTGTCTCCTCAGGGCGGCTACCACCTGGCACTGCTTCCATGTCCGGCCCCGAAGAGCTTCTCGTCGAGGATGCAGCGTCGGGCCTCACCTCCCTCACTCTGCCAGGGGGTCAAGAACCTTGGTTATGCCAGACCGAAATCTTGAAGCAGCTTCCGCTCGGGTGCTTCTTGCGCACGGCTGTGGAGGCCCCGACCTACGACGGCCAGGTCCAGTTTCCCTCGGATGCCTTCTGCGCGGCACACTTTACCCTGCTCCGAAGGGAAATCCTCGACTACCAGCGCAATGTAGCTCGAGGCATGCGGCGCATGCTGGTCGTGACCTATGGGATAGTAGAGAACGTAGCTGGCCTCGCGGAGGGAGCCAAGCGTACGGCCGCCCGTACGGCCGCCCGTAGGGCCCGTCGGGCCGCCCGTAGGGCCGAGGTGACGGGCGGAGCGGCTGCAGCCACGACTCGGGCCACGCGTCCGCCCGAGGTATACCCCCTCCAAGCACTACCGGCCCTGGTTCTCGCGCTATCGGAAAACCTGGCACAGCCTGCCCCCTCGCAATACGCCCCGCTCTCGCCCACTAGGGCCAAGTGCCTGGCGTACCTTAGTTTTACGGACTTGCTGGCCATGGTCCTGTCGGATGGTTTCTTTGCAGTCTGGGTGCTCCTGCAGGAGGCGACCGCCACGTACCAGGTCAGCGTCGCTAACAAGCTCACCGGTTTCGAGGGTTATTGGTGGGACGAAGGCACTAAAGGGTATCGTGGTCAAGACCAGGTGGAAGCTGCGGTGTGGGCTGAGGGCTGCACGGTAGAAGTGCCGGGCGTGGGCACGCTGCAGACCCCCCTGAACCTACTGTCTTTGATCGCCAAGAACATCGAGGACCTGACCGCGGAGCACGAATCCCTCCGTCGGCAGGGAATACGGTACCCCAGTTTCGACTCGTGCATGGAGTTGCTACAACGCCGCCGATCACGACCGGAACTGGACTTTATAGCCGCGGCGGCACATTTCGGTGTACTTGGTCAGAGATCCAGTACGGACGACGACGGAAGAAGCAGCAAGAGAATCAAGACAGTGTCCTCGCTCAACGGGCAGGCCGAGGAGTAGCTCTCGGTCTGTTCCGTTCTGCTGTGCCCGGCGTTGTCTAAAGAAAAAGGACAAAACGGAAAGCCAAAGCCTGGTTTCGTTTGCTGGGCCACCGCGTTTGCTTGTCCAGTTAGTCATGATTAAAAGCGGTGGTTGGCAACGTACCTGGGACCAGTTTCAAGTCTCCTCCGGGTTAGCCCGGGGGCTTGTAGCCGGTGACCGTCAGTTTCAAGTCTCCTCCGGGTTAGCCCGGGGGCTTGTAGCCGGTGACAGTAAAACAGGCAGAACGGCGCGCTTTAGTAACCGTGGCGTACCGGCCGGCCCCGGGTGACGACCGCGCCGCGGTGGCCGTGCAGGCCAGGCAGGCGTGCGCCGCCAGACCGGTTTCCTCCTCCTGAGCAGCAGCGAAGTTTTATTGTCAACGCTGGACTAAGGGAAAAAAGGGAGAGGCGCGTCTGCGCCATGGTGTTAAGGGCGCAGGCGGGTGCATTTGCGTTCTAATTGTCCGGAACGAGGGTAAAAAGGGGGGCACAAACCTCCACCTATGCACGTAGACTCTGGAGGAAACGCTGCTAGTCCTACCCGTGCCGCCACCAGCGTCGTTGGTCAGCGCCCGGACGGCTTCTTCCTTCCTGCCCCGGCGCCGGCCGCGGGCGCACCAGAGGAAGAAGCTCGCGCGGCGGGGGGCTCACACCTCTCGACGCCTGCTATCTGCGGCGTGTTGTCCGAGACAACACCCGCGCGGAGGACCAGGACCGGGGTTTGTGCCGTCGTCCCCGTGACCAGCACCTTGATTGTCGACTGCACCCGCGCTAGCCCGGCCAGCTCGATCGAGGCGAGTTTCGGGCACCCTGTCAAGGTAAGCTCTAGCCACTCGGCTGCTTCCAGAAGAGGCAGACGGACGCTGCGCAGCTGGCTGCAGTCCCTGAAGGTTAAGTGCACACCGCCCGCTACCCGCCGCAGCTTCGGCAAGTCCAGGCTCTGGAGCCCGTGACAAGCGGCCAAGGAGATTTTTATCCCCCCCGCCGGGCCGATGACGCGCTTCAGCTTTGGCAGGCCGAACTCTGCGAGGTTAGGGCAGCGGGTGCACGACACCTCAACACTGGCGGCCCAGGTGAGTTTTTGCAGCCGCAGGGCTTGGAGAGCGGTGCAGTCTTCGAAGCTCACACGCAGCTCGCCCGACACCTCCTCTAGGCCAGGGAGCGCTAGCTTCCGCAGCCGTTCGTAGCCCAGCGCACTGGTGTTGCCCGCTGCCGGCCCGACCTTGCTGTCTTGGGTGCGGTCGCGGCCCGCTAGCCAGAGGTGCATGCTCTGGACCTGGCGCAGCTTAGGCAGGCGGCAAACCTCTAGTTGGGTACAGGCATAGAAGGCTAGCACCAGACGCAGTGCTTTAGTAAGTTCCGGGAGCTCGAGCCGGCAGAGAGCTGGACAGCTCGCTGCCTCTTCCACCCTGGCTATACCCTCCGGGCAGAGATCGTAGTCGAAGCCAAACAGCATCCGTAGGTCCCCGCATTGCTCCAGAGCGGGCAGGCTGCAGGCCCGAAGCGACAGGCACCCTCTGCCGAAGACGAACTCGCACTGGCCGGGGGGTGTTACGGGCGGAGGGGGTTCTTCCTCTTCGTCTTCTTCTCCCGAAGACACCCCCGGCGACGTGGGGGTGGCGGGGGGCACAGGCTCGTCCTCTCCAGGGGGCAAAGGCGTGCCCGGCGACGGGGGCGTGCCGGGCGCTTCCCACTGGGGGCCCACCAAGGCTAGCAGGCGTAAGCTAAAAGCCAGCAGCGCCGGGCAGTCCTCCACGCGGACTCCTACGTTCCGGGCGTGGGACAGTGCAGAAAAGTCGCAGGAGCGCAGATCCCTACAGCGGCTGAGGTTCAGTACCAGTTCTTTCTTGACAGCCCGCAGGGCACGGAACGCCAGGTCCCGCGGCCCACTGTCTGTGCCCCCGTCGGCGCGGTGGCCCCCCAACAGGATCCTCAGGCTGCGGGCCTTCTTCAGCGCCGGCAGACCGAAGGTCTTGAGCCGCATGCATAGACGGCCAACACGATACGCTCGGCACACTGTAGGGATGGCAGTAGGATCTCGGAAAGCGCCGGGCAGCCCTCTTGGCCCTCGGCCGGCCGCAGCCGGCCGACGGCCGCTTCCAGCGCGTTGGCTGCGAGGGCCCCGGCCTCCGGGCGTACCTGTGGCGCCCCAAAGTCGTCTTCGTCCCCGAGGCCAAAGGAGAGGCGCAGATCGCCGGTTCGCCGGAGGCAGGGCAGGACGCAGGTCTGCAGCGTGGGGCAGCCCGCTCCAAACACCAGCTCGCACTCGTCGCCGGGCGCGTCTTCACTCGCGTCTTCACTCGCGTCTTCCGACTCGTCTTCACTCACGTCTTCCGACTCGTCGTCGGGCGCGTCTTCGGACTCGTGCCCGCCTTTTTCCTCGCCTACGCACTCTAGTACAGGCAGCCCGAATCTGGCCAGACCGCTGTCCGACACACGGACGTGAAGGCGCTGGACGTTGTACAGGCAGGCGAGGTCGCAGACGAGCCGTGGCTGCGTGCACCCGTGGAAACCTATCGAGAGCAGACCCCCTACCGTCCTCAAGGCAGGGGCCGAGCAGGAGCGCAGCCCCTTACAGCCAATGAACAACAGCAGGACGTAGCGTTCTACCTCGGACAGCAGAGGTAGCTCCGCCAAAACGAGCCCGTACCCTTCGCTCTGAATGTCCGGCAGCAGGGGGCTCTCGAACTGAATGTCCAGCACGCCGGTGCGCTGCAGCTCCGGCAGCCGGAGGCTCTTGAACTGCGGGCAATCCCTCGCCCCGAAAACGACGCCGTCCCCGACCTCCCGGAGCCGCGGGACAGTGAGTCCAGCCAGGTTCTTGCACTCGATCAGCCGGACACAGAGACTAGCTTTGTGTGGCGCCAGGGCTAGCAACGGCAGTGCGTACAGGTCGCACCGCTGTACGTCTAGTGTCAAGGCGTCCGGGTCCGGGACGCGCGCTGACAGGGCTCGCTCCGGGGGGCCACGGGCTCCGGCGTGGCAGTCCAGCAGATTGAGGTGCAGATCCTGGCCCCCGGCAGCGTACAAGGTCTGGAGCTCTCCGCACTGCTGCAGCTTGACGGTGGTCCGCCTGGGCGCCACCGCCTGCTCGAGCACCAGCTCTCGCAACCTAGGAAACCGGAGCAGCGAGAGGTTCCAGCCCAGATTAGCGCCCCCCCCCCCCCCCCCGCGTAGAACCTAGTCTGCTGCAGAGAGAGCGTCTCTAGCGCGTCCTGGCCGGCCGCGTCCAGCACGAACTCCTCTGCGGGGTTCCACACCGTCAAGCAAAAGACGGGGGCGATCAGGTACAGCCGAGCGGCGGCGGCGGCCCGCACACAGCCCCAAAACGTCACTACGGACAAAGTCGTCAGGGGCGGCGGCGCGGTGTGTACGGGGGCCCGCGGCAACCACAGGCTTAGCCTGAGAGCCGGCATGCTGCATAGCAGCTCAAGCGCCGACCGCAGCGCTTTCCAGTACAGATCGGGCGCCGCCCCCCCCGCCTAGAGGCCCATAGCGGGCCTAGTGCCAGGTCGCCGCGCCGGTTGCACGCGAACAGCTCCCTGGCCGCCTGCGTCCAGCAGGCACGGTCGGCTTCGACCCGGCGCTCGAGCAGGCGCGCGGGGCCGTCGCCCGCGCGGTCCGTCTGCGGTTCTAGCAGCCACTGCCCCACTAGCCACTCTCCTGCTACCGTCGGCCGCGCTCGGAGCTCTTGTGCCCAGTCCCGGCCGTCCTCACAGAGCTTCCATTGGAGATAGGAGGCCAGGCAGGCGGTCTGGCGCCAGGCGGCCTGGCGCTCGCGCGACAGCCACTCGGGCGCAACGGCGTACGCTGTGGCCACGTCGACCGGGGCTAGCAGCCGGAGCAACAGGGGCGCGACCGGCGGCGCCGTCGGGCCGGCGAGGGGGGAGCGCTGCATCCTCGCCACCCGCGCGCCGTGCGTTTGGGAATTACAGGACCGGGCCGCCCCGACAGCCTCTCCCCCCCTCCCCTGGGGCTCGTCCACGAGGGGGGGGGGGGCAGAGGGGCCGGCGCCGGCGGATGGGACGGCGGGGGCCAGGGTGGGGAGAGGAGAACAGTGACCCTCCGGACGGAGGGGGAGCCGGGGTGGCAGAGGGGAGCTTTTGGGGGGGGGGGGGCGCCGCCGGCCGCCAGCCCCGCACGCTCCCGGCGCGCGGGGGGGCCTCCTCCCGCCGGGGAAAAGGCGACCGCGCGCACCGGCCCCCCGCGCCACCCCCCTCCGGCGGCCGCGTGTCCGGGCGGGGGGGGGGGCACGCAGAGGGGGGAGGGCGGCCGTAGGCGCGCGTGCCCGGGCGGGGGGGGGGGGGTGAGCGGGAGCGGCGGTGGGCCGCTGGGCGGAGGGGGGGGGGCGCCCCCGAGAGGAGGATAGGCGCGCCCCCGGGGCGCGTGCCAGGGGAACGCGCGAGGGCGACGGCACGCCGCTGCGCCGGCCACCCACACAAAAGCCGGGGCCTCCCAAGTGAGGCAGGCCAGCCAGCCAGCCACCATGTTCAGCGAGTGTACGCACGCGTCTGCCGGCTCCAGCCGCAGCAAGCTCAAAAAGGACGGCCCTGTCGTCGTACCGGAGCGCGGGGAGGCCCGTGGCTTGTGTATGACGCTCACCCACCTGCCGCCGGAGCTGCTGGAAGCTGTAGCCCCTTTCTTGCCTTCGGACGCGGCTAGCCAGGACTTGCCGAGAATACGCGCGCCTCCTGGCCGACCAGCTCCGGCTGCGCCGGAGCCAGGAAGAGAAGCTGAGGTTGGAAGCACAGGCTGGATTCTCGTTTCTGCGGCTATCCGCCGAATCGCAGGCCCGGATGCGACTGCTCTTGAACCTCCCCAGGTCGACGCAGCAGCACGCGACCACCCTGCTCCCCTTGGGTGAATTCAGTGCGCGTCTCAGGCAGGAGTGCCCGGCCGCCCCGCGGTGGTCCGTACACGTGCTCGTCTTCCAGGATAACGTGGGAGGGCGCCTGAGCGTCCGGCTGCTGGTGACGGGGGAAGAGGCTCCGCCCGCTGAACCACCGGCCCTGGGCGCCAGCAGGACAGAGTGGCTTGTGCTCGAGGCCACGCGGCCAGTGGCCGCATCTAGCGACCCGGAGGCAGGCTTTGAGTTTGTCTGTCGCCAGATCAAGGCCTTCTGCAGCTATGCCACCCTGCGCTGGCTCGTGGACGGACTGGGCCTCCTCCAGGCGCGGCCCGGCCGCGAGTGGCAGCTAGCTACGTACCGTGACCCGGGGGCGGCGCCGGGCCAAGCAGCGCACCACTGGCGCTCGCCACACCCGCCGCACCCGGAACTGCGGCACCGGGCACCCGAGCCCGCCCCGGCGGCAGAGGCCCGGGGGGCAGAGGGCGCGGGGAACCCGGACTCGTACGAGGCACAGGGGCCAAACTACTGAAAAATCACTCAGCTCTGTCTGTCAGGTACGAGGACGCCGTGGCTGTGTGTCACCAGACCTAGTATTCCCCCCTGGGGACTATGCCCGCTCCGGCACATGACTGCCGCCGGGCTCCTGGCTGATTAAAAAGAAAGTGAGCCTTGCTCCCACGTTGACAGCCGGAACTGCTGGTCCCTCGGTGCCCGGCCGATTTAATAACCAAGGTTTATTGACACACGGAGACGGGGCACGCTCCCCCCGCCTGCAGCACAGGTACAGCGCCGGGGCAGCGAAAGAAAGGGCGGAAAGGGGTAGGGGGGGGGGGGCGCAGAGCCGGTCAGGCGTCCCCCGAGCGCTAGTCCAGCCCGTCCGCCGGGGGGGCCGCCGGCAGGGGCGCCGGGGGGGGCGCCGGGGGGGCCGCCGGGCGCGGGGCGCCCGCCTGCGCCAGGGAGTAGAACACGTCCAGGCCCTCACGCGTCAAGGTGGCCACGGGCGACACTAGCAAGTCCTGGTACGACGCGCGTGCGTCCACCACGAGGTACGCGCCCGGGCGGG
This sequence comes from Paulinella micropora, assembly GCA_019918135.1. Taxonomy (NCBI): domain Eukaryota; phylum Cercozoa; class Imbricatea; order Euglyphida; family Paulinellidae; genus Paulinella; species Paulinella micropora. The sequence continues at coordinate 20,540 of WBZZ01001232.1, forward strand.
CGTCCGGGCCGTCCGGGCCGGGGGGCACCAAGCCAGCCGAGCACCCGGGGACCTCCTGGAGCGCCACCAGCCCGGCGCCGGGCGTTGACTGACACGGTGCCCTGGCCCGAGGCCCAGAGCGCCTGCCCCGGGCCGGTCGCGGGAGGAGGGGCCTGGGCCGCCGCGCCGGCGGGTGCGCCAAGCACCACGTGGCCGCGGACGCTGGGCTCCTCCGCCGCGCCGCCAAAGAAGGCGGTGTCCTCGTCGTCGAGGCAAACGAGGCCCCGCAGCCCGGCGAGCGCCCGCTGCAGGCCGGCCAGCAGCGTGCCGCCGGTGCTCTCGTCGGGGTTGAACAGGTGCGGCGCGCTGTTGCGCACGGGCACGAAGCAGACCTCATAGCCAGGCGTGTGGAGCAGCGCCAAGTGCGCCCGCCGGGGCGCCGGCCGCCGCGTAGCGGCGCGGGGCACGAACCACACCTCCCGCTGGCGGGAGCCCACCCCGAGCAGCAAGGGCAGGAAGAGGCGGCCGGGGGGGCCCTGCCGAACGCCGAGCGCCTGGCACTTCCTAGCGCAGCGACCGCGCACCGCCGGGCACAGCGCCACGGGCAGGCTGTTGATGGCGGTCTGGACCAGGTCGCACCAGGCCCGCGGCGAGTGCGCGCAGCCGGCCGCGCACCACGCCTGCTGCAGCTCGGTCAGGACCACGAGCCACAGCTTCCGGGTACGCAGGTCCAGGCCCAGCCGCAGCAGCAGCTGTTGGAAACGGCGCACGGCGGGCAGCGCGGCCTGCAGGGCCAGGAGGGCCTCGGCCGACCCCACCGAGGCACAGGCCGACATGGCCACCGCCGCGCGCAGCAGCAGGAACAGCTCCGAGCACGCGAGCCACAGGTCGGTCGTCCGCTGCAGCTGGCCGTCCTCTGCCCGGGGCAGCACGTGCCCGCCCTCCGCCAGCGAGGAGCCGCGCAGCAGTGGAGTGACGCGCGTGGCCTGGCCGAGCGGCCGGCCGGCCGCCAGGGTCAGGCCCTTCCAGTGCTGCGCCAGGAAAAAGTCACAGGCCAGCTGGCTGGCGGCCACACACGCCGCCGTCGGCCCCCCCCGGGGGCGGCCTCCCTCAACCAGCCGGGCACCCCGAACTGCAGGTCGGCCTGTGGACCACTGGCCACGGGCTCCGGCCCGCGGACCCCGGCCGCCGGGGGCTGCTGCGCCCGGAGCCAGGCCTGCGCGTGCATCTTCACCACCTCCCAGGGCTGCAGGTGGGCGTTGACTGCCGCGCACACCCCGGCGGCGCCGGGCGGCGCGGGCGCCCCGTCGTCGGTGTAGAGCAGGGCGAACTCCAGGTCGGCCTCGCGCCGGTAGGCCGGCCTCACCAGCGCTAGCAGGGCGGCCAACAGCTCCTGCGCGTCGCACAGGCCACGGGCCACGGCCTCGGGCCCCTCAGCGGCGACGACTGCTGGGACCGCCACCTGGTGTTCCTGCACTACACGAGCGACTGCGCCTTCACGGTCGACGAGGGGCGGGACCGGGTGCGGCTGTCGGGCACGGTGCAGGCCAACGCCTCGCGCGTGGTGAACTGGTTCGGCCTGGACTTTACCCAGACCTTCCAGTTCCTGCTCAGCTTCACGGCGCGCTTCGCGACCACGGTCGTGCTGAATTCTACGACCACGGCGCTCATCAACAACACCAACGACTGTTACCTGACGTCGCACTGCTACTGCTTCGAGTGCGTGCTGGTGCAGCAGCGCCGGCGCGGCCTGCTGCAGGTCGCGACTGGCGGCCAGGGCGTGAACTTCTGCAACTGCAGCACGGTGGACCCCCACGGCGTGCCGGGGGTGTGCACGGGCGTGGTGCACGCCGACGCCAACTGCGGCACCGACACGGCGGCGCCCATCAGCCGCAACTGCCCGCACACGGACCTGGTGATCGACCTGCGCGACCACGCGGCGCGCCTGTCGCGGGCGACGCTCGGGGGCCCGTACGGCCCCCCCGGCTACACGGTGCCGTCGTGGTGCGACTGCACGTCGCCGCTGTCGCCGGAGCTGTACCAGGTGACGCAGGTGTACCGGGCCATCACGCCGCCCGCCGGCCCGCGCCAGCAGGTCCTGCTAGGCGTGCCGGGCAACGCGAGCTTCGTGTGCGACCACGCGATCGCGAGCTACGTGTTTGGCGCCAAGGGCGCGTGGCGCGTCGAGTACCTGGTGCACGACATTGCGGGCAACGTGGCCAACTGCAGCTTCTGGGTGCGCGTCGTGGACAGCTCGCCGCCGGACCTGGCCGCGCACCCGCTGTGCCAGGGGGGCCGCACGCTGCGCGTCCGCGGCCAGAACTCGGAGCCGTACCTGGACCCCGTGCTGCAGGCCGGCGGCAACCTGAGCGCCGTGCTGCGGGCGCAGTGGGCCGCCGACTGCTTCGAGGACAACAACCTGCGGCTGCTGCAGTCCTTCTCCGACGACCTGTGCGCGCACACCTACGACAACGTCGACAACGGCAGCACGCACTGCGCGCGCTACTCGTACGCGGTGCAGTTTGCGCCGCTGCTGCAGAACTTCACGTCCGCCTTCGGCGGTGGTGACGCCGTGCGGCCCTGGCTGCCGGACGGGGTGTACGCGGTGGCGGCCGACGTGACGGACGAGGCGGGCAACGTGGCGTGGTGCAACTTCAGCGTGAGCGTCGACAACGTGCCGCCGGCGCTCGACTGCGCGGGCGGGCTGGGCCGCGCCTACCGCGGGGACGAGGTGGCGGCCGACGTGCTGTACCGGCACGGCGTGGCCCAGGCCTCGTACCCCGGGACGCGCGTCGACTCGTGGCTGGTGCTGCTGGAGCCCGAGGCGGTGCTGGGCGCCAGCGGCTACACGACGCCGCTCACGTCGGCGCAGCTGCGGTACGCGTCGGCCGCGGCGCCTGCCCGGGGTCGGCGGAGGAGTGGCTGGCGGGCGACTCCGTGTCCACGCCCGGGGGGACGTGCGTGCAGCTGCCGGTGTACGCCGGCCACTGGTACCAGGTGGTGCCGGAAGTGAACGGGTCACAGAGCTACGGCGCGACGGTGGTGACGATCAGGGGCCCCGCTGGCTGCAACGGCACGGCGCCGGACGAGCTGCGCTCCGACCACCTCGGCACCGTGTCGGCCGGCTGCTACCCGACCGAGCCCGGCAACGCGACCTTCTGCGTCGCGCCCGCGTGCGCCGGGTACGCGGCCTGGTGCTACTGGGTGTGGCTGTGGGGTTGCGACCTGGGCTACGCGCTGGCGGCGCGGGACCTGTACGCGACCCACGCGGCCGCGGCGGGCGCGGGCGGCGTGGCGGGCGGCGGGCTGGCGGCGGCGGAGGCCGGCTCGCTGCGCCTGCGCGCGCTGTTCGAGGCGAACGCGGGCTTCGGCTCGCTCCGGCCGCTGCCGTACGGCTGGTCGCTGCGCGTGGGCTACGCGGCCTACGACGACCACGGCAACGTGGCCGCGTGCCTCGTGGACTACGAGGTGCGCGACCCGCAGCCGGTGCTGACGGCGGGCGAGGCCCAGGTGCGGTACGAGCTGCCGCCGGACTTTTGGGACGGGGGCGAGCTGCTGGCCACGCACGAGGAGGCCGCGCTGCGCCGCTCGCTCGTGGTGCGGCCGCAGGACCTGTGGCTGTGGGCCGACTACGCCGTCGAGGACCACGAGGCGCTGCTGTACACGTTCGAGTGGACGTCCACGTACACGGGCGCCTTCTGCGGGCTGGCGGCCACGGCCACGTACACGGGTGGGGCCGAGTTTGTGCTGGACGCCGAGCCCGTGCACGGCCGCGCGCTGCCGCCGGCCACGACCACGGTCGTGCCGGCCAACACTGCCACGGCCGAGTTCGCGGACGGCGTGTCGGCCGGCGAGCTGGCGGGGCCCGCGTCGCCGCCGGACCCGGCGCTGTCGTGGCTGCAGCGGCGCCGCCAGGCGCAGCAGAGAAGCGGCAGCGGCGGGCTGCAGTACCAGTGCCTGGACGTGTACGAGGGGTTTTATGCGGCCAGCACCAACCAGACCCTCGTCAACGGCACCACCACGTACACGCGCACGCTGGCGGGCCGCGCCACCGACTGGCTGTACCTGTACCCGGGCGTGACGCACGTGACGCTCACGGTGTCGGACGCGGGCTTCTGGCAGTACAACCTGAGCGCGCGGCCGCCCACGCCCACGCTGTCGGCGCCCGTGCCGCAGCAGCTGGTGCTGGCGCTCACGGTGGTGGACGTGACGCCGCCCGTGTTCTTGGACTGCGCCAACGGGGTGTGGCAGGGCGGCGCGCGGACCGAGGTCAGCATCCCCGTCGGCTCGGCGCAGTTCTGGCTCTACACGGGCAGCGACGAGCTGTGGCCGGACTTTGGGCTGCGGCGCGTGCGCGACAACGCGGTCCTCGACGCCGACCTGGCGACGACGGGCCCGCGCGAGTACCTCAGCGTGTCGCCGAGCTACGGCTTCGGCCAGTGGCTGTCGTACGGCGAGCACAACGTGACATACACGGCCGTGGACCCGTCCGGCAACTGGGCGGTGTGCACGCGCCGCCTGTTCGTGCGGGACATCCAGGCGCCGTCGCTGAGCTGCGGCGCCAACGGCCACCTGGGCCCCGTGCTGAACGGCAACGCCAGCGCCAGCTACCTGGTGGCCATGGACCCCGGCCTGTGCGGCGTGCGGCCGACCACGGCCGACGGCTTCGGCGTCAACTACACCAGCTCGGACGTGCAGGGCCCCGTGCAGGTCGTGGTCGACTGCACCGGCGACGGGGAGGCGCGCCGCCGCCGCGTGGCGCAGCTCGGCGTGGGGACGGGCAGCGGCGGCGGCGCCCTGTCGCTGGCCGTGCAGTGCGTGGCAGTCGCCACGGACCAGGCGTGCCACAACGCCAGCTGCCTCGTCAGCTACTAGGCCCAGGACCGCGAGCCGCCCGTCGTGCACTGCCAACCGGCCTGGACGGTGCAGCTGCGCACCGTGGCGGGCTTCGCGGGCTGCTTTGCGCCCCCGACCGACAACTGCGCCTACAACGACACGAGCTACGCGCCCGACCCGGCCGCCATCGCGTGGCTGAGCTTTGCCGACTCGCCCTTCACGCTGTACTCGACGGGCTCGGACAACAGCCCGTACTCGCCCGTGTCGGCCACGTGCGAGACAGTCGTCACGCTGTCAGGCTACTGTGGTGACGGCATGCTGGACTTTTACGGGGCGCACGGCCCCGCCGATGCCTGCGAGCTGAACCCGCACCCCGAGAGCTTCGGCTGCGCGTCCGACTGCACGTGCGGCGCCGGCTACGTGCCCGACCCGCAGGGCGGCTGCCTGCGGGCCTGCGCGGCGGGCGCCACGTGCACGCTCGACACCAGCCAGCTGCAGGGGACGCAGTGCGCGGCGGGCGCCGTCACCCTGTCGCTGCCGGGCTCGCCCGGCACGGCGTGGACGGTGGACGCGCTCAAGCCCGACTTCACTGCCGTGCGGGGCCCCGCGTACACCGACTTCTACGTGGTGCCCAACGGGCTCGGCACGCGGCACGTGAGCTACCGCCACTGGGAACGCAACACCAGCAGCTCGCCCTACGTGCGCTTCAACGCCACGCAGGTGCAGCGGGCGCTGCTGTTCCCGGACGAGCAGCTCGTGTTCGAGTGGTACCTGACGACGAACATGGTGCAGGACGTGGCCGACCCCGCGCGGTGGTTGCAGCTGCGCGTGTGCGCCTGCGACTTCCAGAACGCCAGCCAGCAGCTGGCGGCCTTTGTGCTGGCGGCCGACAACAGCACGCTGGCGCAGACGGACGCGTACTGCGCGGGCGGCGAGACCACCTACGACGTCGTGCTGGACCTTTACGGTGTGCCGCACGGGCGTGGTGGTGCTGGGCGTGCCGACGCCGGCAACCTGCTGCAGTGCCTGGACACGAGCACCATTGTCGTCAACAACAGCGCCAGCGCCTGCAGCTGGGCGCCGGCGGCCTGGACGCTCGTGGGCGGGCGCGTGCAGCTCAACCCCGGCACCACGTTCGCCGACCTGCGGCTCGTGTCCACGGGCGTGCCCACGGCGTTGTGGCTGAACGAGACCAGCCTGGCGGAGGGCCACTTCTTGGCGGCGCGGACCACGAGCGTCACGGTGCGCGCGGTGGGCGACGGGAACTTCACGGACCCCGGCTGCACCTGGCTCGTGACGGCGCTGGACGTGGTGCCGCCCGTCGTCACGTGCGCGCTCGCCAACACGAGCAACGCGACGGGGCCCACTGCCACGTACGGCAACGACCCGGGCCGCAACTACTCGGTGCTGGCCGGCTACCGCCGGCGCCTGTTGGTGGACGAGACGGACGCGTCGCGCGAGATCGGCTTCGACCCGGCGCTGCTGGCCGCCACGCTCCAGCTGCCGCTCTACGACGCGAGCGACGCGGTCCGCTTCTACGTGGGCACCACGACGCTGGTGTTTGCGGAGCCCGACTCGAGCGGCAACCCGCCGGTGCCGTGCGTGCTGTACGTCGAGGTGCGCGACGTGGACGCGCCCGTGCTCACGTTCCCGGACCTGACGGTGAACACGCTGCCGGGCCTCGGGTACTGGAGCGGCACGTCCCCCAACGTGACGGTGACCGACAACTTCGACGCGACCGTGGTCACCACGTACGCGCTGGCCGACCCGCTCGCGTACACGGGGCCGGACGCCTTCCACACGCTGGTGCGCACGTACACGGACACGTACGGTAACACGGGGTCGTGCCAGTTCGACCTGCGGGTGCTGGACGACCAGGCGCCCGTCTTCACGGTGTGCCCCGCCGGGCAGGTGCAGAACATCAGCGTGGGCACGGCGGGCTACGACCTGGACCTGACGGCGTGGTACGCGGCGACCGACAACTCGGACCCGGCGCTGAGCTTCACGTACGAGGTGCTGGTGGGCCAGAACTACACCAACTACACGCAGACGCTGCCGCTGCTGCAGATCTCGCGCGTGCCGTACGAGCTCACGGCGCGCATCACGGCGTACGACGACCACTCGGGCCTGTCGACGCAGTGCACGCTGCGCTTCGCGCTGCTGGACGCCTCGGCGCCCGTGCTGGCGTGCCCCGCGCCCACCACGGACCTGCGGCTGAGCGAGTACTACTCGTACGACCGCGACCTGGCCTGGGACGCCACCGCCTGCCACTGGTCCTTTGGCGACCAGGTCCAGGTGCAGGCGAGCCTGGCCGCGCCCATCGTGCTGCCGGGCGTGTGCGCCGTGGACGGCGGCGCGGCCGCGAACCAGTTCGCGCCGTGCCCGAACTGCACCGACAACCACTTTGGCTGCTGCGCGGGGCTGACCTGCAGCCCGTGCTGTCGGCCGGGCTCGAGGCCGCCGGCTACCTGGTGCCCGTGGCCCTGCCGAGCAACGACCACGCGAGCTTCCAGGCCGGCTGGTCCGTCACCGACACGTCCGGCAACCAGCAGGTGCTGGACACGTGCGAGTTCCGGCTCGTGGACGACCTGTACCCGTACCTGTACGGCCCGACGCACACGGCCGGGGCCTGGGACTACAACCAGGTGCAGGGCCAGAGCTCGGCGCTGGACGGGCCCGTCACGACGCTTCACGTGCTGCAGTCGCGCTACGCCGCCGACGCCGACACCAACATCTCGCACCGCGCGCGCCATTACTACCCCGGGCTGGACCTGAACGTGCTGTGGCCGCAGCTCGTGCCGCCGAGCGCGGGCGAGCCGCCGTACCTGCCCTTCTACGCGCGGGACCAGGTGGCGCTCGCGTCCGCCAGCATCAACAACCAGACGCTCCGGCCGGCGGACTGGGCCGCGATCGCGGCGGCCTTCAACACGCACGCGTTCCGCGCGGGCTCGCCACGGTGCCGCAGAACGCGACCGCGACGCCGGCCACGGTGGTGGACTTGGTCTTCCAGGAGGCGCAGGGGCTCGTGGCGTACTGGGCCGGCCGGGGCCAGCGCACCACGGTAACGGCCGAGCTCAACCAGCTCGCGTACCGGCTGGCCGAGATCGCGTACTGGCAGCAGCAGGAGCTGCGGCTCGGCACCAACGCCTTCACGGGCCGCTTCGCCGACGAGAGCGGCAACGAGGTGGTGTTTACTTTCCTCTGCAACCTGCAGGACTCGCAGCCGCCCGTCTTCTACGACTGCCCGGCGTCCGAGTTTGTGCGCTACACGAGCACGTGCGACGCGCTCGACAACTTCACGGACCGCTGCACGTTTGCGGACGTGGGCCTGCACTTTGGCGACGACCTGTACCTGAGCGCCACGTACGGCGGCGGCCGCAACGGCTCGGCGGTCGTGAGCCCGGGCACGGTGAACGCCGACACCACGCTGCCGCGGTCGCTGACGGTCGACGACGAGGCGGGCAACGTGCGCACGTGCAGCCTCAGCTTCCGCGCCGTGGACGACACGCCGCCGCGCTTCGTGGACTGCCCGCCCGCGCTGCAGCCCGGCTGGAACGACCGCACGGTGCGCATCCCGCAGCCGGGCCAGGCGCAGACGACGCTGCCGACCAACAGCTTCTACACGGGCCTGGCGGGGCTCGCCGTCGACAACGTGTGGTCGGCGTCGCTGACGACCAACGTGACGGTGGCGCGGGCCGGCGCGGGCGTAGTGCAGAGCGCGTACGGCACGGACGAGGCCTTCCACGCGGGCTGGGCCTTCGCGCCCGGCGTGCACACGGTGAGCTTCCAGGTGGCGGACCAGGCGCTGGCCCCCAACGTGCAGCCGGAGCGCTGCACGTACACGTTCGAGGTGCTGCCCGCCTATGCCGCGCCGCGGCTGGCGTCGCTGGTGCTGAGCTACACGGTGGCGCGCGTCGGCAACTCGACGACGCACTTCACGGGCACCGTCGACTACGTGCTGGCCACCAACTTCCCGTACGTCAGCAGCTACAACTGCTCCCATGGCCTGACGCTGAGCGGCAACGTCAGCCAGGCCGCCGTGGCCCGGGGCGCGGCGGCGGACCAGAACTGCGGCGCCGACCCGGCCGGGCGCCTGGCGCAGTACGGCGGCCGCTGCTTCAAGCGCTACGTCGCGACCTTTAGCATCGACGCGTGCGACCCCGTGCAGACGACGCTGCTCGTGCCGCACGACCTGGACTGCGCGCACATGACGCAGGCCCTGAGCGACATCGACGGCGGCTGCACGACGCGGGCGTGGCAGGAGGTGGAGCTGTCGTTCGTGGCCCAGGAGTTCTGCTCCCTGGAGCTGGCGAGCAACAGCCTCAACGGCGGCATCGTGCCCGTGAACGAGTCGTACGCGCGCGCCCTGCTCGCGAGCCTCGCCGACTACCAGCAGGTGCGGGGCGGCGACATCGTGGCCACCACGGTCTTCTACGCCGCCTCCAACCAGTCCACGGGGCGGGTGCGCCTGTGCTTCATCGGCTACGTGCTGTCGGACTCGGGCCTGGTGGTGGAGGACGTGGCGCTCGACCCCAGCGCGGGCTCGGTGGTCTTCACGCTCAACAACCAGAGCTACACCGTGAGCGAGCTGGACGTGCTCAACACGACGCAGACGCCACAGCAACCTCGTGGCCTTCTGCGCCAACCTGAGCGTGCCCGACTACAACGAGACATCCATCGGCGTCCAGGTCTCGTTCCGCGCCGCCGTCGCGTACCAGCTCGCCCCAGCGCCGGGCGCCGCCGCCGCCACCTGCAGCAGCCGGTCCGGCCGGGCGCCCAGCCCGGGCAGTGGACGCGCGAGCTCGTGGAGCGCCGGCTGTGTGACGACCCGCAGGCCCTGCTAGCGCGCATGCAGCAACCGGAGGCGGCGCCCGCCGCCCCACCCCGCCGGCGCTCCGTGCTGCAGAACGCGGATGCGCTGTCGGACGTGGGCCAGACCGAGTTCTTCGAGCTGTACATCGTGGCCGGCCCGGGGTCGCCGCCGGCCCCGCCGGCCCCGCGGAGCCCGGGGCCCGCCCGACGGTGGCGGCGGCCGGGGCGGCCTGCAGAAGCTGGAGGAGTGGCTGCGCGTGCCGCTGTTCCAGTTCGCCGGCTTCGTCGTGAGCCGCGGGGTGCTGGTGCTGGCCGGCGCCGCCCTGCTGCTGTGCTGCCTGTGCGTGGGGTGCTGCGTGGGCGTCCACCGCACGATGTACCACCGCGCCTGCTGGGGCCGCGCCCAGCTGCCGCTCGACGAGTCCGCCCCCAAGCGCGCCCACTCCCGCGCGCCGGGCGGGGGGCAGGTGTACGTGGCGGACGAGGGGCCGCTGCCCGGTGCGTACCACGACGAGGCGGACGTAGGGGCCGAGGAAGCGCTCGGGGACGACAGCGAGGCCGACGAAGGCACGCTCAGCCACCGCCACCGGTCGCTTCCGGGCGAGTTCGACCACGACGCCTCCCCGGGCCCGGCCCCGCAGGACAGGCTCCTGCTAGACACGTCCTCGTCCTGGCAGGACCTCGTGAGTGGGGGCGACCGCCACGACACGCGGGTCACGCTGCCCTAGCTTCGGCCGGGAGCACGCTGGACCACGGGCGGCAAGCCGCCGGGTGAGAAGGTTAGGCAGGGTAGACAGGTGGGGTGGGGGGTGGAATTGTGTGTGTGTGTGTACGGAACCGGCCAGTCTGAATAAAGCAAGCAAGCAAGCAAGCAAGACCGAGCAGGGTTGACTGGTGTGGGGCTGCCCCCCCCCCCTCGAACCTACCGGCAGGCAGCCGGTGCCGGCCGGACGACGACCCTCCTCCTGCGCTCTGGGCCCGCCCGCGCGTGTGCGACGGGCGGTTAGTACCCCCCCCCCCCGCCTTTCCTCCCCCCCCCCCTGCCGCGCCCGCTCCGCACGGGCCGGCTGGCTCAGCTCTGGCGTGCGCGGCGGTGACACAACCCTAAAGTGAGCTACTAGCCCTCTTCCGCCAGGCCCCGCTAGCCGGTTGCCTGCCCCATGGACGGCGCTCTCCCCCCGACCGTGGGGGCCCACGTGTGGAGTCGTGTCACGGGCTACTTGAAGCTGTCCGACCTGGCGGTTCTGGCGTGCGCCACGAACGAGCAGCGACTTCTGCAAACCACCCCCGGCTTTTGGGTCAGGTACTCTTGCCCGGAAATTAGCCTGGCGCAAGAGCTGCCGGCCAAGCTGCTGCAGCTCTGGGGGGAGGTCTGGAGCCGAGCGGGCGTGCCTATCCAGCGGGTCCATGTCGACGAAACCAATCTGTTCTCGCTGCCGCCTGAGCTGTGGTGTTTTCATATCACAGAACTAGACCTGGAGCTGTCAGACCTGACTGAGGACATCGTCACCAGCTGAACTCACTGTGCAACAAGGTACAGTCGTTGTCCCTTCGTCTCGAAAGCAAGTTCGTACGTGTGGCGCCCTGGAGAGAGGAAGCACACCGAAGACAGCTGACCACGCAGGGTGTGCGGCGCCTGGGAAGCTTACACTCACCGGTGCAGGCGCTGACCTGCCATGGTCTGCCAGAAAGTAGCCCTGGAACTATTTAGCCGACCCATAAAGGGGCTCCGGCGGCTGGCAATAACCGGCGCCTATGCTAATGTCTACACTGGTTTCGACCAAGCGGAAATAGACGCTCAACTGCGGGGGGGGCTGGCCTCTTTGGTAGAGAAACAAGCGGCGACCCTCGAGGAGCTGTCCCTAGCCCATAATTCGGATATGGATGCAACGCTGTGGCCAGTCCTGCGGCAGCTGTCGGAGCTGCGGCGGTTGGATCTGACAGGCTGTCATCGCTTGCTTGGCCTCGAAGGGCTGCGCCACCTGTCGGCGCTCAAGAACCTCGAGGAGCTGAGCTTGGGGGAGTGGCAATCACTGGAACCCGGCCACCTACGCAAGGTAGCCAAGTGCTGCCCCAGACTCCGGCGCCTGGATCTGTCAGGTGTCAGGCTTGATGACACCAAGTTAGCAGCCCTGTTGGAGGCCAAGAGCCTCCAGGAGAGCCTCCGGGAGCTCCACCTGTGCCGCAAGCCACCTCGTTCAGCGTCCCCCCTGCTCACGGCTCACGGCCTAGCGACCTTGGCACAACTGCCCCACCTGCGGGTGCTGAGCTTGGGGGTGAGCGACGGAGACCAAGTAGTGGAGTCACTTAGCCGGCTGACGTGGCTGGTAGACCTGCGGCTGTTCGCGAAACGGCTAAGCGTCGACGGCTTACTCCGGCTCCGGCAGGGGCTGCCTCGCCTCCAGTGGGAAATACCTTTATTGACTGATTGTGTGCTTCACGGGAGGACGACGAATCATCAGCCTGTCGGACCAGCGCGCTAGTTCTACTTAGGCCGGGAACACTGTACTCGAATAAAGCGTCGTCGCCAAGAAGGAACCGAACCCCCCCGCTTACTCGAGAGAGAGAGAAGAGAGCGGAGTGCTACAGGACGGACGGCGGGGGTGATCTCACACCCAAGGGGTCGTCCGGGGGGTCGTCCGCCGGGTCAGGCCATGGGAGCTCGTCCCGGGGGTCATCGGGGGGCTGTCCGTCGAGAAAGGCCACAAACAGTCTAGACAACAACGCAGCGCCGCCGCCGCGTCGACCGGCACGACAGCAACCCCAAACCACCTGTTCCAGGCAGGCTCGGCCGGTTGCCGCTCTTGCAAGAACTGTGCTAGCTCTGAGAGCACACCTTCGCGTAGCGACCGCCGCCTCCAGCCGGTGGCGTCCCGCCCGAACCCCGCCCGGATCAACAGAGACCCCGCTCCTCGCCAAACGTGGGTCAACCGCGTGCGGACCCGGCTCCCGACGGCGTCGTCAGATTCGCCGGCCTCGGTGGCGTCGCCGGCCTCGCAGACGGAGGCTACGAAACGCAGCCTCTGTTCCCGGGAGGAAGTTAGGGCGAGGGGACCGGCACCACTGCCACGCAGCTGCTGGCACAGATAGGCACAGACAGCACGCAACGTCGCGGGGTCCTCCACACATGAGCGCACAGTGGTAGTCACGTTCTCGATGACCTGGGCCGGTGTCTGGCCGCGTGGGTACGGCCGGCTGCGTTGTAACAGCCGTGCCAGGTCCGGTTTCCCGTGCTGGACCAGCAAGAGTAACGGCCGCACACTGCAGGGGCCTGCACGGCGCGACAGACTGTATTTCATGGTGTGCTGGCTGCAGGCCTGTAAGAGGGTACGCCATGAGGCCCTGGCGGTAATCCGTGCACGCAGCCACTGGACGCAGCGCTCAAACTCCTGCTCGGACACCACCAGGTCGTAGTCTAGGGGCAGGCCCAGCAGGAAGGCCAGCCGCCACGGCGAGCCCGACGGAAACAGGGCCCCCGCGATCAACCAGAAGTAGGCGGCGGCGAGAGGCACTTCCAGTTTGGCGTCCGCCGGCGCCATGGACGAGAGGGAAACCGGCCGCGTTTCCTGGTCGCTCGGCGCCTCCCCCGGACCAAGATCCACTCACGGGGAAAACGCCCAGCAAATTCGACGCGCAACGAGGGGGCTTCACGACCTCCAGGCGAAACCACGCGGGCAGACCCTCCGTCCGCCAGTCTAGCGATACACCGCTCCGGCTGTCCGCTGCGGCCTGGTGCGCGGGGGCGCCGGCCAACCCCGGAGCCGACGACCCCCCGCCTCCTCCCGCCGCGGCCGCCAAGCTAAGCCGAAGCCGCCGGTAGCCCGCCACGGACAACTCGCAGGTGTGGTTCTCCGGCAGGCACTCCCATCACAACTCATCGAGCCACGACCCCGACACGGTCAGCCTGGCCGGCCCCGCTCCCACCAGGGTACAGGTCACGGGCGAGCTATGCACGCTGTGGTTCCCTTCGGGGTCGATGGTCAGTTCACTGAGCCGCGAGCCTGGCTGGACCGTGGTCAGCGTCGCTCGCGGCAGCGCCAGGCGCTCCAGCGCAGGACAACCAATGACCGACACGTGGCTGCAAAGCCCCCTGACCTAGGTACTAACTGTCCTGAGCAGCTGGCAGTTTCCGATCGTGAGCTCGTGCAGGCCGTGGGACCACTCAGCGGCATGCAAGACGACCACCACCAGACTTTCCACGTCGCAGTTCTGCAGGCTAACGCTGGCACCCGAGGCAACCACCAGCCTGATCGCGGCGAGCAACGCAGACTGTCCTGTCCCAAAAGAGGCATTCTCTAGGTGCACGGTGGTTGCCCTGTAAGCCCGAGAGCAGAGCTCCGGAGGTACGAGCAGCCTGCCCGGCTGGCTGGCAGCGAGCTCGATAGTAGTCACGTAAGGCCACAGGCTTTGCAGGCCGGGACAGGCAACCAAGCACGCCAGGAACTCTGTCCAGCGCTCGGTGACTGCCACAGACGCAGTACTCGGCAGACTGAGCGAGAACTCCTGGCGGGCAATGGCTAGCTGCATGGCTTCTTTTCGCCAAAGCTTTTCGAGCCAGGCCACATACCTTTTGATGAGGTCCACGTCGTTAATAACGCTAGCCAGCCCGAGCTGTGTCGAGCACCACAAGGTCTGAAAGGACGGCTGCTGGGACATACCGGGGGCAGAGTGCAAGCTTCTGTCTCCTTCGTCCCCAGGAAGAGCTTTTACCTAGTACCAAGCCCCGACGGTCCTCCCCCCTGGCGCAATCCATGTTACCTGGCCAAGGCAAGGAGCCTCTTCCCCCCCCCCCCCCCGTCAGCTAGGGGAAGAGGGGGCGGATGGGAACGGGCCGGGGAGGGGGCAGCGTTGTCACGGCAGTGACGAGGGGGGGGGGGGGGCGTCGGAGGGGGGCTAGGCGGCCTGTCGCAGTGGGCCCAGCGCGGCCAGCACGCTGCTTCCTGCCAGGCCAGCCGCTTTTCTTGCGGTCAGTCAGCGCTGGTGTGCTGCGCAGGCCACGCATCCAGTTCCGCAAGTACTGCAGGGTTTCGGTACGTGCACGGTCCCGTCTCTCTGCTAGCTGTGCCAAGCCGGCCTGTGTCAGGTGATGCAGCTGTCGGCCACCGCAACGCAGGGCCGCGGCGGTCGCCGGTGGTAGGTTCGAGAGTTGGTAGCTCTTGCTCCACACGGCCAGCTCGAGGGGGGGTGGCTCCAGCTGGCCGGGCCGGGTTGACCCCGGGCTCTGGCCGCCCAAGCTGGTCCAGATTTCCGCCTGGATTGCCAAGAGATCGGGGAACTCGGGATCCTCTGGTGCAGTAGTCGCGTGCAGCCAGACTGCGCCACGAGGTGCAAGACCTCCCCCCGCACTGCCTGTTGCAGGGCATCGGCGTGGGGGCCGAAGGCCGCTGAGAGCAAGCAACAGCCCGCGTGCTGGAACTCGGGGGCTGCGGTGGCGGCCGGCTGGCCGGCCGGGACCTAGCCCAGCCGGCCGCGCGGGTAGCCACCGTGCCCAGGAACCGCAGGCCCGGGGACAGGCTCTGCAAGGGCTCGCGGCCGGCCAGCTGCGAGAAGAGCTCGGCCCAGGCCCCGCAAGAGGTCTGGGTCCTCGGCGCACGAGAGCACGGCCTCGCCAGCTGGCGGGCTACCAGGCCGGGGGCTACCAGGGGAGCTCCGCCTGGCCCAACGAGAGTGCGCGGCCCCGCCCGTGCCGGGCGCCAGCAATTGCCCCAGGCCGCACAAGAGCGCCAGCGCCACCAGGGCGCAGTACCGGGGCCACGCAGACTTGTCCACGCCCGAGCACGGCGGGCCACGACGGGGGCTCGCGGCCGCCGTCCCACACTGGCCCAGGCCGCCAGGCCTCTAGGTCCTGAGCGGACAAGACCAGCCCGTGCCTAAGCTGCAGCTCCAACCAGAAGCCCAGCCGCCTGGCCGAGCCCGGCGGAAACTCCGCCGCGGCCAGCAACCAGGGGTACACGTTGGCGGCGGCGGCAGTAGCCCCGTGAGGAGCAGATGGCGCTGCCTGCCAGACGCTGGACGGCCGCCCCCCCTGGTCGCCCGGCCGGAGCGGGCTGTCGCCCGGCCGGCCCGACGGGGCCGGCGGCGGGCTGAAGACAACGTTCACCAGCGGGCCGCCAGCCTGCAGCTGAACCCCGCACCGGGCCGGCCGCACCAGCTGACGAGAGAACCAGGCCGGCAGGCCTGCCGCGGGCCAAGCGAGCTGGAGCCCCCGACAGGGCCCTCGCAACTCGAGGCAGCCGTACCCCTGCACTTCCAAGTACGGCTGTTGGCTCCCGGCGGGCGTCTCGTCGTCGTCACCGCCCGGCCAGCGCAGGGGCGCTTCTTCCAGCACCAGCCGGTCGGGCCAGGGCACTTTCACGGAGGTCCGCGCCGAGTTTAGCCCGTACAACGTACACGTGCAGGCCTCGGGCGCCGCGCCGGTGGGCCAGCAGGGTCCGGTGACCAGCTCTCGCAGCCCCGCCCCGGGGTGGACGTCCGTTTTCTGGGCGCGCGGCAAGGACAGCGTCACGAGCGACTGACACCCCCGCACCTCTACTAACCTGAACAGCTCCTGCAGGCCATCCTCCAACTCGACTGACTCCAGCTCGACTGACTCCAGCTGTGGACAGTCCCGGAGACACAGGAATTTTGGGGGGCGCCGGACGGCGGGCGGGGGCACAGCACGAGCCGGCCGATCACACTGCTCTATCTGGATTGACGCCGCGAGGTCTAGGCACAGCAGGGCCGGCCGGGGTGGCTGCTGCGCTGGCTTCTTCCACCGCGCGGAAGATGACGTCTGAGAGTAAGAGCTCATCGACCGACAGGCGCGGGTCGTCTGGCTCTGCCGGCCACGAAAGCTCCACGTGGTGCAACAGGAGAACCTTGGTTCTGCTGGCATGCCAGAACAGTCGCAGCGGTACGATCACCCTGGCTGTTTCGGCGAGCGGCAGGCGAAGGTCGACAGTTTCTATGTAGTAGCATAAGCTGTACAGGGCGGGCGTGGTCACCAGGGCGGACAGAAACTCGCTCCAGCGCGCGCTCTGGCAGGGGAAAGCCTTCCGCCACTGCTCCCTCATGAGCTTCAGCGGCCTGAAAAGAGAAGCGTCGCCGTCCCGCTGCTTCGGGCGGAGCGCCCAGCGGTCGACTAAAGCCTTCACTAGCTCCGCGACCGGTTTAGCCTCGTTCCGAGCGACAGCTTTCAGCGTCTTGATCCACTCGTTACCAAATTCCAGACTGTCCCAGGCGGGGGCAGGGGGCGCAGCCATCCTCGGCAGCGCCGCGTGGCCGGCGCACGTGTCCAGGAGTGTGTTTAGGACCCTGGCCAGAGCCAGCGCGGGGGAGGGAGGAAAGCCAAGGGGGGAAGGGGGCAGAAGGCGCCGCGGCCTCGCCGCCCGCCGGGGCGTCTGCCGCCTCCCCCCTTCCCTCCGGGGGCGTCTGCCGCCCCCCCCTTCCCTGGCCTTGCCCCCCCCCCCCCCCCCCCCCCCCTCCCCGCCCGGCCGCGCCCGCGGCGCCACGGGCACCCACGCTCTCCCCGGTGCTGGCCGTGCCAGTCCCTCGTCGTCCTCCCTACCAGGGGCGAGGCGTGGCCCGGCCGGGCGATGGCGGTACCGCGCTACCCCTCGGGGGAGTGTTTCTGGCTACACTGCTACCAGCGGCTCGTGGCGGAGTTGGACGGGGCCGTCACGCCACGGCAGGGGCCACCGCCGGTCGCGCCGCAGCTGGCCGCGCGCCTGCGCGAGCTCTCGGCCTCGGTGGACTGGACCATGCTGCCCGCCCACGAGCGCTCGCTAGCCTGCGTGCAGAGCTGCTGGACCGGGGTCGAGACAGCTTCGCCAGCACGCGCGACTCCGTGTCTGGCTGTTCACAGGAACCGGAGGGGCGGCGCGCGGGTCGGTGTCGTGGGACCCGCCGCTGCCGCTCCTGGGGCGGCGGCACGACGAGGCGTGGGCGCAGGCCAGCACGACCCGGCCGCGGCGCTGAGCCCTACCTCCTTGCAGCGGGTGCGCGGGCACCGGTCGCAGCCCAAGCCAGCCGCCTCCACGCGCCGGCCGAGCGCCTGGTCTTTGTGTACCAGCCGGTGATGTGGGTGCACGGCCCCCCCCGACCGCCCGCCCGCACGCGCGGGGCGGCGCCGGCGGTTCGCACGTGGTGCTGGTCCGGGGCCCGGCGCCCGCGGCGGTCGAAGCACACGGCAGGGGGAGCTGCGCCCCCCGCCGCGCGGCGGGGCCTGAGGCCCAGGCCCGGGGCGTGTGGCCCCCCCCCCCGGGGCACGGAGGGGCAGGCGGTCGTACCGACGACGGCCCCCCGGTAGCCGCACGAGCTACCAGTCAGGCGGCGGACGCGGTGGCTACACTCACTGGCGCGGGCGGCGCTGCAGCCCAGCCAGGCTCCGGCCTGTCCGGCCTACCTACGTCGCCTTCATGGGCCGCGGGGGCAGTAGCTTCCCTCCCCCCCCCCGCGTCCGCCCAGAGGGGGTAGACCCCCCCTCCTGCTCGCCCCCCCCCCCCCGGGATGGTCGCGAAAAGGGAAGTCAGCGGGGCCAGAGTGCCGCGAGAGCTCCCCCCTCCCTCCCGAACGCGGCGAAGATGCTGCAGGGAGAGAGAGAGGAGAGGAGGAGCTGGCCCCCCTCCCCTTCTCCTTCCCTCGCCGAAAGACTTACTTCCCCTTCTTCTCCCCCCCCTCCGAACCTCTCTGGCTAAACACACTGCACCGGAGCTTTTCCGCGCCTGGGGGAGAGAGGGGAGCTTAAACCGTCGAGAGCGCAGCGGGGAGAGAAGAAGAAAAGAAAGGGCTAGCAAGCAAGCAACTGCAGTAAAAAAAGGAAGAATGGACCACGCCCCCCCCCCCCCGCGCACTGCCGCCGCCCTTGCCACCAGCCTCTCCTCTAGTGTGCCAGGCCACGCCGCGATCCTTTGCACGTCCCATCACCTGCTCCGCAGCGCGAAGGACTGCTTGAACTACTACTTGCCAGCTACGCTGCCAGGCACGCCGGCCGACGGCAAGGACAAGATGTTGTCTGTGCTGGACGGGCTGCTGCAAGAGCGGGCGAAGCCTTGGCTTGAGCCGGAAACGGATTCTGTGTGCACGGATGACGGTAAGAAGCAGACGGAGCACCTGTCTGACAAAGAGCCGGAAGTGCACGTACAAAAAGGGACGCGTCTTCAAATCGAATTGAAAGCGTGCCAAGCCAAGGACTTTAAGGAGCTTTTCAGAGACAAATACTCTCAGAAAGAGCTTAAGAAACGCCCCAAGGCAAAGCCTGAGGACTCAGCTGTCTTCCTCGCCTACTTTCCTAATGCGAAACCAGCACGGGCTAGCGACAAGTGGCACGTCTTCAAAAAATCCACCGACAAGGAGTTTCTGTTTGACGCAGGACTGCAGGCGCATTTGCACGCCGTCACGAAAGGGTTGGTGCCTGAAGTCGAACGCGTGTGGACGTGCCTTCGGGCTGATGGCAAGCCCATCGAGTTCTGGTTCTGCATGCCTTACTCCGGCAAGCGGCCGAGCGAGCAAGAGCCCAGCGACGTCGTCCGGTGGTTCGCAGGGCCGCCTGCGGCGACCGACAGCATTTGGCCGCAGTGGCTCACAGACGTAGAGGCTTTCTTGAGCGCGCTAGCAGAGGCCCGCATTCTGTACTGGGACCTGGCGGAGTGGAACCTGCTGTTAGAGCGGTTCCGCCACGCCGGCTGTGGCCACGACCAAGTGCGGTTCCGCATCATCGACTGTGACCACGAGCGAATGGCGCTGCTAACGCTAGAGCAGAAGTCCGGGCCGCGCGACCAGCTCTATCCTTACCTAAAACACACACGGGCAAGCCTGAAAAAAGAGCCCGTGCGGGTCTCTGAACTGCTCGACTTCTGCAACCGCGTGTGCGGCTGGGTTGTGTACAGCTGTTCTTGGAACATAAAGCGGCAGGAACAAGGGTTTTGGGGACAGGCACTCTTGCCTGCACTCCCGCACACTTGGCTGAGGGCTAGACTCCTAGGCGTTGAACGGCCCGATAGCTGGTTGCTGGCGTGTGCGCTGTGGTGGGCGGACCTAGAGAGCACCAAGACGGGCCCTTTGTACTCATTGTATGTGTACTTGCAACGAGCCCAGGCTTGGTGGCCGGCAGACAGCACCAGCTTTTGGTACCCGGATGCTACCGAGAGAATCCAGTCAACTCACTCGCTTTTATATCAAGAAGGCTTTTTGGTAGAACACAAACGCGGGGTGGACTTTTTGACACTAGCAAAAATAACTCGCGATTTTTCTGTGCTAAAAGACGAACGCGGGCCAAAGCCAGAGGCGTGGCTGCGCTACCTAAGCCTTGAGTTCCTGCAGCTGGTCCTGGCTACCGACTTCAGCGAGGTAGACTAGGCAGCGAATCCTTGCAGCCGTCGCGGGGGGCATCGGCTTCTGCCGGCTAGGCCAGGCACCGAATTCTGGCAGCTGGCCTTTCACGTAGGCCGCCGTCCGCACAGGTCCAGAGCAGAGGAGAAGAAAGAACGTGGCTATTAAAAAGTCTAACTGCTTCGGACTAGGCCAGCACCGGCTCGAGCGCCTCGCGCTCGGCGGCGTAGAGCCCTTGGACCCGGGTGCGCAGGCGCTGCAGCCGGTCGAGCGCGGCGCCGAACCCTACGCCCAGCAGGAGGCCGGCCTCGACGATATTGAAAAAGAGGCGCACCGACGCCGCGTACGTCTCGCACAGCGTGTGCGTCTGCACCAGCCTCTGCAGCTGCCACACAATGTACAAACACAGCAGCGTGCTGATCCAGACCAGCAGGACGTGGTCGACTAGCGTCGGGGGAATGTCGGTCCAGGCCAGCGTCAGGTGGGCCAGCGCCCCGCGGTAGG
Source organism: Paulinella micropora (assembly GCA_019918135.1). NCBI lineage: Eukaryota > Cercozoa > Imbricatea > Euglyphida > Paulinellidae > Paulinella > Paulinella micropora. The sequence goes on from WBZZ01001232.1 coordinate 40,979, forward strand.
GCTCCCACACCAGCGCGAAGAAGCCCAGGCCGGCGCCCAGGGCCACCACGGCCAGCAGGAGCATAGTGTCATACGGGACGCGCTGCTGGCAACAGAAGGCGGCCAGCAGCAGGCAGAAAGCGTCCACGGCGGCGCACACGGTCAGGAAGAGCGTGAAGTCGGCATGGACCAACAGCAGGCTGGCAAACAGCGACGAACCGCCGACCATGGCCACCGACACGACCGGCAGGTAGCGGTGGCAGCCGCCATAGAACGTGCACACCACCATGAGGCACAGGGCGAGCACCTCGGCGGTGCTCCAGGGATTGTCGTACAGCCAGGTGCTGCGCCGCAGCCAGGCGCTCAGCCCCGCCGTGAGCGCCAGCGAGGCGGAGAGGTGGGCGGCCGTGCACAGCATCACGCGCCAGACGAACTGCTTCTGCTGCTCGTCCGGCAGGAGGCACACCTTGACGGCCGCGTCGCGCAGCTGCTTATGTGAGTCCTCTAGCGCCCGGTGCGCGTCGTCGGCCCGCACCCGCTGGTGCTCGATACCTTCCAGGCGCTGCAGGATCGTCTGCCAGGATTCTTGGTCCAGCTGCCACGCGCGGGCCGGGGCGGCCCGGGGCGGTCCGTGCGCCGCGGCCCGCGTAGTCTGACCCGGCCGAAGGCCCCGCCGGTATCTCCGTCTTGCCCGGCCCGGCCGACGCCCCGGCCGACGCCTCGGCCGACGCCCCTGCCAACGCCTCCTCGGCCAAGGCGTCGGCCGGACCCTCGCCTGCCCTCTGCCGGCGCTCGCTCGGCTGCGCCGGGGGCGCGAGGAGGTGTGGTGTCCGCGTGCTCGCGGTAGCGCGCTAAACCGGGTAGGCTTGGGTGTCTGCATGTGAACCCTAGGCCGGGCCCGCCCGCGCCGGGGTTCAGGCACGTGGATCCGAGCTTCGGCCGTCTTGGGGTATGGGGGGGGGGGGGGGGGTGGGAGCAAGAAGAGGGGGGGGGTCCACGTCTGGCGCTGGTTATACCGGAAGGGGGCCGCGCCGCGGGCCCCCGGGGGGGGGGGGTCGGGCCGGTGCGGGGGAAGGGAGGGGGGGGCAGCGGTCCGCCCCTGCCCCTTCGGAGGAGCGGGCCCAGAGAGGTGAAGAGGAGGGAAAGGGGCCGGCCGCCGCCCCGGGCGGGGGAGGGAGGGAGTTTCACCCCCCCCCCCCCCCGGCGGGTCCGCCTCGCGACCGCCGCCGGCGGCCCCCCGTCGGCCCGCGGGGCGTCCGCCGGCGGCGGGGGGCCGCGTCCCGCGCCCACTCCGGCAGCAGCCGGGGGTACAGGTTCCGCAGCAGGTCGAGCTCGGGCCCTGCCAGCCGGGCGCTCAGCTCCAGCACACGCACCAGCGTGTCCAGCCCGGCGGCCGACGCCGGGGTCGGCAGGACCTCGACGGACCACCAGTACGCGCGCAGCTCCTCCTCGGTCGGCTCCGCGGCGGCGGCGTCAGGTGGCGCGAGGGGGGGGAGCGCGTGCCACAGCCCCGCCGGCCCGCCCCCCGGCCCGCTCTGCCGGACCCCCTGCCCCGTCCGTGACGACAGCGCCCGGCACCTGGGGTCGATCGTCAGCGCCTGCCCGTAGTTGATCAGCTCCACGACGGCGGTCCGGAGGGCACGGCTGCGGGCCTCGAACGCCCAGCTGGCCAGCGCCCCCCCGGCCGTCAGCGCGTGCTCGGGCGTGGCGGACACCTCCCTGGCGCCGCCGGGCAGGCCAAAGACCCGCGCCACCAGGTCGGACCACAGGGCGTAGGGGACCTCGTGCTCCGGGCGCAGGGCTTCGTGCGCATAGACCAGGTTGGTGTTGTCGCGGGTGACACAGGTGCACGACACGCTGGTGCACGGGGCATTCCGGCCGCTGCGCTGTCCCGGGACCTGGTACCTGTACAGCGGCGGGCAGGCCAGTTCGCACAGCAGCGAGTCGCCCGCGCGCCGAAGCGTGCGCTGGCGCCGGGCCGGCACGTCGCCCCTCGCGTGCGCGTGATCCGGCCCGACCGCCGCCGTGGCCGCCGCGCCCGGCAACAGCCAGCTCTCCCACGCCCGGTCCACGTTGCCCTCGCGGCGCCGGCCCAGGACCAGCGCTCCCCTGGCGTGGTCCAGGGTGTACGCCAGGCGCAGGTTCTCCAGCTGCAGCCGCAGGGCATAGTGCTCCAGCAGGGCGCCCAGGGGCGAACGGAGCTGCCCCCGCCCGCCGGGGCGGAAGGGCCCGTACTCCACCACCGACACCCGCAGCGGCGCCTTCGGGGCCCCGCCGGCCGCGCCGGCCCCGTCGGCCCCACCAGCCGCGCGCACCCCCCCGCCGCGCCCCGCCGCTTGCAGGTATACCGCCGGCTCCCGCGCACGTCGCGGTACGTGAGCTGGTAGCCGGCGGTGCTCACTACTTCCAACACTTCGCCCAGCACCGCGTCCGGCCGGGTGCGCAGCAGCGCGAACCCAAACTTGAAGAATTCCTGCGACAGGGCCTCGGCCAGGGCTTCCGCGTGCCGCAGGACCACGTCGCGCAGGGGGTGCCGGGGCTCTTCGCCGGCCGCCCCCACGAGGCGCAGCCCCCCCCGGAGCACCGACGCGCGCGAGCTAGCGAGCGCCGCGAACACGCAGGGCTCCAGCGCCAGCGGCTCCACTAACGCCAACACCCCCGGGTTGAGCTCGACGCTGCCCGGGCGCCCGGGGAGGCGCGCTGCAGCGGGACCCGGTCGGGCGGCGCGGGGCACGGCTGGGGGTACCCCGGGCCGCGCGCCTCGGCGGGAGCAGCGAGGGCGGGCGGGGTTTCCGGGTCCGTCTCCACCGCCGAGCCAGACAGCATCGCATAACACGGCACCGGCTCCATGGCCTGGGGGTGTCCACGAACTCCTACCTCGGGCGGCAGCGAGGTCGGGAGGCACCGGCGCCGATCCTGCGCCGGGCTGCTTGTGGCGCGGGGCCTCGGGGGAGGCCCGGTGCCCCTCCCCGCCGGGGGCGCCGCCCCTCCTCGCCGGGGGCGCCGCCCCTCTCCCCGGCCGCCCCCTCTCCTTCCCCCGCCTAGTCCAAACCCCTCCTCTCTCTGGCCCCCTCCTCACCCCTTACTCCCGCGCGTTCCCCTCCCGTCCCCTCCCCCCTGCCTCCTCTTCGCCAGGCCCCCGGGGCTGGCCTCCTCTTACATACCTAGGTAAAGAGAGAGCCAGAGGAGCAGAGCTCGGAAAAAGAAAACCCCGCCAGCGACTGGCGAGCCCGGACGTACACGACACCGTCATGAATGACACTCTTTTGGCCGCCGCTTCCCCTGTACTCGAAACCTGGAACAGCACTTTCCTCCCGGCCAACGCACTGCTCGCGGCCGACACTTGCCTGTCGTGCTCCGCGCGGGCCCAGCTGCAGGCCGTGGGCGTAGCTATCTGCAGCAACTGCCTGGTCGAGTCTTTGAATTTTGGCCACGCACAAGCGTCGCTGCTGGGCTTCGAGTCCCTGTCCAGCTTTGAACATTACACCAGCTTCGTCACGCTGGCCCCCCTCACCATTCTGCTGGTGGTGTACGGCCTGCGCCTGTGCAGCGGCCGCGCGGCGCTCGCCTGGGCCAGGAGCTCCAAGGAAGAAAAGATCTACGGCATTATTACGACGTACCAGACCGAGGAAACGGTAGGGGGCTGCCTGCTGTTCCTGGCGTCCATCACCTTCTTGTCCATCCACCTGAGCGGCATTGGGCTCCCCGCGTGCATGCTGCGCTGGGGGCCCCAGGGCACTCCAAACACGGTGTTCTCCTTGTACGCCATCCTCGGGCTCGTCCTGGTAGACTGGAGTGTCCTGATGGTGGCCCGCGCCCTGCAGTCCATCGGGCGCGACGCGTTCATGGTCTACAAAGGGCCTCGCACACCTAGCCATCTCGGCCATCTACTGCATCATGTACAGCTGGCTACCGGAAGCCCAGAACGGGGTGGCGACCGTCCGTCTGCTGGGGGTGACCGCCATGGTGGTCTCCTCCTTAGTGTACATGTTCTTCATACCCTACGAGCTCTGGGTCTTTGGCTCCGACCGCGACGCCGTCCCCTTGCTACAGGTGATGAAGTCCAAGGCAGGCAACGCCTTCAATGCACAGGGCTTGGTCACTAGGTGGGGCAACGTCTTCCCGAGTTGGTATGCACAGTCGCGCAAATCGGCGTACCTGACGGTGATGCACGAGAAGAACATCGGGGCGATGTCCGACCTGCTCTTTATGGCGGGCCTGGCCTGCCAGTACGCGGGCAGCAGCAAGAACCACCACTGGCTGCAGTTCGCCCTGATTGACAACTACCACTGCGTCGGCTACAAGATCATGTTCGTGGCGGCAGCCACCCTGGGCCTGGCGCTCTTCGTGTACGCGCTCTTCTTGCTGTGCGTACAAGAGGGCACTGCCCATGTCTTCTGCTGCCCCAACATCCACAGCGAGGAGCAGAACCCGGAGCTGTTGGCTGTGCTAGAGAAGGAGCAGCACCCGTTGACGGGCCCCGACAGCCTCGAGAGCATCCTGAAGAAATGTAACTGTCGGTATGCAGTGGTAGCGTGCACGATGCTGGCGACGAAGCTGCCGCCGCACCCCCAGGGGACGGCGCCCGGGCAGGCCACACGCACAACCTTCCTCTACCAGTAAGCGCCCCTCCCTGCCGCCGCCCTGCGGCGGCGGTGCAGCCGGGGGGGGGGGGGGGAGACACGGAGCGGGAGGGCCGGAGAGAAAGAGAGAGAGAGAGAGAGAGAGAGAGAGAGAGGGAGGGACGGGCGGCGGAAAAACAGCCCCCCCGTAGGTAGGCAGGTGCGTGTGTGAGAGCGAGTAGAGCCCCGTGCCCCCCCCCCGGCGCCAACTGTACCTAGCCATTAAAACTTAGCCGGTGCATTCAGCCGCGTAAAGTATCAGCGAGCCACCATCTTTTTTTAATGAAACAGAAACAGTCTGCCCCCAGCACAGCTTTTCTTTTTTTGAGCCACCGAGCTGACCGCCGGCTAGAACATGTTCTAGTCCGAGGCTTGGTCCTCCCACACCACCAGAAAATTCTCCGGGTCCAAATCGTCCCAGACAAAGTAGGGCGGCTCAGGCGCTGCTTGTCCTGGCTCCTGCACTACGCACTTTTTTCGAGCACCTCAGCACAACCTTGCAGTATTTCATCGAACCACACCAGGAGTGCCTTGGTTTCGCGGAACGAGGTACGGTCACCGTAACTCAGCCCTTGCTCCTTGGCTTCGTTTTGAAACAGCAGGTTGGGATCCGCTAGCTTGGCTAGCAGGTCGGTGTTCTGCAGTCTATACAAGACACGAGCACGGGCCGGACTATCAGCTACCGCTGGCCACGACTTTTTCGTGGCTTGCTGGTGCAGGTCGTCGAACCAGAACCACAGTTGGCCGCCCCGGCGGAAGCTGTCCTCGAAGCCACCCACGACGAGTTCTATTGCTTCGTTCACGTCATTCGCAATTTGGGGCACGTGTCGCTCCAGCGCCCGGATCAGGCGCTTGTAGAGAAAGTGCCTAAAAAAGGTGGTGAGCAGCCGCCGGAACAGCGCGAGGCGTTGCGTAGGGCGATCCTCCTCGAGGTATTGCTGGATGTGCTTGACCCAGCGCGTAAGGGAGCGAGCGCAGTGGCGCCGTCGTTTGACGGGGCGGCCGACTGCCTGGCTCAGGGACCGCTTGTGCTGGCTCGACATAGCGCTACCTAGACAACAGCACAGAAACGCAATCTCCTGGGGCAGAGAGACCACAGTCCGTGCCAGACAGGACTAGGCCAAGAAAAGCGAAGCCAGGGGGGCAGGGAGCTGACGATAACAGTGAACGGGCTGAATAACAGTGAGCGGGCTGCTTGGGTGTGGCCTGGGGGTGGCTGGGTGGGTAGGCGAGTACGTGAGCTGGGTGACGTGTCCTGGGTGTCTGAGTAGCTGCACTTTGTGAGGTGACCTTCGTGAGGAGAGAGGACCACGAAAGGTTGGCCCGGGCGCGCGCCGGGAGGGGGACGCGCACCCCCCCCCCGCATGCCGCGACAGCGCGCGGCGTCCGGGCGTAGCATGCGCGCCGGGCCGGCGCGCGGTCCCCTGCATGTGCAGGGTGAGCCGGGGCGCCCACGGCCGGCGCCTGGCGTGCCCGCCGTCGCGCGCCCCGAAAGGTCCGACCGACCCCGGCGGCCCCTGGACACAGCCCCGGTCCACCAAGACTTGTGTACCGAGTTGGCTGTGGAGCGTGGCCACCGCAGCCATCAACGGCGGCGGCGTACCGAGCGGTGGCGTACTAGGCGGCGGCGTACCGGGCAGTGGCGTACTGGACGGTCGTGTACTGGGCGGTGGCGTACTAGCCGGTGGCGTACTAGGCGGTCGCGTACTGGGCGGTGGCGTAGTGGACGGTCGCGTACTGGGCGGTCGCGTACTGGGCCGTCGCGTACTGGGCGGTCGCGTACTGGGCCGTCGCGTACTAGGCAGTCGCGTACTGGGCCGTCGCGTACTAGGCAGTCGCGTACTGGGCCGTCGCGTGCTGGGAGGACGGGTGTGGCGGGGACGCGCCGCGCAACGGCGCAGCGCGCCGTGGCTGCTGGGTGGCGCCTGCCGGAGTCTGGCCTGGGCTCTCGTCGTCACCGGCATGGTCTACAGGGGCACACGAGAGAGGAAAAGAGCCAGGTGTGTGTGTGTCCAGGCGCGTGAGCGCACAAACAGCAGGCGAGCACAAAGAGCAGAGTGGCGTGTGCCACTCTGGCCGGAGGCGTCCGGGTTCAGTAGCAGCCGCCTTACTGGTGGGTGTCTCGAGCGCCGGAGCGCCCTCCTCCCCCACCCCCCGCGCGCACGCGCCGCCGCACGGGGGGGGGGGCGTCCCCCCTCCCTCCCCCCCCCCCCCGCACTGCCCGCCGCCCGGTACAGGGCGCGCGCGTGCGGCGTGTGCCCCTAGCGCGCGACAAGGGGGCGCCCCCCCCCACCGCGTGTCCAGGGTCGCGCGCGACGCGCGCCCGACAGCGGGCGCCCCCCCCACCGCGTGTCCGGGGTCGCGCGCCGCACGCGCCGGACAGTCGGCACCCGCGTGCCCGGGGTCGCGCCCCCGCGACCGCCGCGCACGACGTGCCTCTCCCCCTTGCTACTCACACTTTTGCGCTGCAAGCCAAGCCCCCAGACACAACCACTGCGCCTACTATGCTAGCCCTCACCCCCTACACGGCTCCCCAGACCCAGGCGCCGCCAGCCAGCGCTCCCGCCGACGCCGAGTACGACCCCGCCCACCCGGCCATGGACACCACCGACGACCAGCACCCCCAGCCGCAGCAGCCGCCGCCTGCATCTGCGCCGTCCGAGGAGAACGCCAGCGTCCTGTATGCCGCTGTCTTGGCCCTGGACAGGGTGTCACAAGCCCTCGGGACACGCGACCTGCGCCTGCTCCCGCGCCCGCGCAATCCCAGCACCCGCGAACTCCGGGAGGACGTGACTAGGTGGAGCCACCTGGCGAACCAGATCAGCCGCGCACGGGGTAGCGTCCGCCGGGGTCCGCCGTCACCGTGTACGTGCCGGGGGCGGCGTACGCGTGCGCGCAAGGCGCAACGCCGGCGTCCAGACACTGTGTCGGGGCAGAGCAGTCCCCCCAGTTCACCGTGAACGACGTCGGGACGGCCCCGGCCTGGGCCTGGCGGCGCCGGCGCGCAGTCGGTGCGGCGGGCTGCCAGAGCGGCCACACGAACGTGTCCTGCGGGGCAGCCGTCGTGATTTCCAGGATGGTGGCGCCGCCGGGGCACACGACCGAGGGGCACGCCTCCTCTTGGGTCGGGCACTGCAGCGGGTACGGGCACCCGGCGCCGGCGGCCCGGAGCCACCCGCACAGCAGGAGGAGGCCACGGCTGGCGGGCAGGGCCGAGCTGGTGCATAATCCGTAGCAAAGGCGTGGTGGTTTTGGCAACTAACGCAGGCAAGTGTGCTGCCGCCAGCGTGGCGGGGCGGTGGAGAGAAGAAGGGGACGCGCCTTAGCGTGGCGGGGCGGGGGAGAGAAGAAGGCGACGCCCTTTTCTACCACCTCCCCTCCCCTTTGTCCCGTCCCCGCCTCCCCGAGCAGTCGGAGACGGTCCGCCGCATGCCAATCGGCTGTCGGCAGGCGGTGCCCCCGGCGGACCAAGACTAGGTGGTGGGTGCCACCTGCTGGCCAAGACCAGGCGGCGGGTGCCACCGGCGCGCTAGAAGCAATGTCTGGGCTAGCCTACCCCAAAAGAACTGTAAGTCAGGTGCCATGTCCAGCTGATGCTAGTGGCTTGTGTGCGCCAAAGTAGATGTGTGTTTTTTTAAATAGCTTCTGTTCTGCGTCTTTCGCCGGCGCATGCGCCAGTAGCAAGAAAGAAGCTTCCCTCGTCTCGTCTCCCTGTCTCCCAAAGAACAAGCCGTCCCCTTCCCCTAACCCCCCCGGCGATACTCTCTTCCTGCCGGTGCCAAGGCAAGGCCAGCCAAAGCCAGAGACCTGGGGTTCCCCGCGCGAGTGCTTCCGGTGTGCCTCGTTTCTTACTAAGGCACAGGCTGACCACACCCGCGCACGTAAGAGCCATCGTTACAGACAGCAAGCAGGTTGCTCGGCCTGATACCTACGCCAAACTTGTAGATTCCGTAAGGCTGAAAAGTGTCTGTGCAAACATATGAACCGGACGAGGCTACGTTCCAGGTCGTGAGATTCTGATCAAAAACACAATTACCAGCGAACATGCTCCCTGACCCCCCTGTCGGTGCGGCGGCCGACATGTCCCAGCTGTCCAGCGGCTGGTTAAACACACACAGGTCCGCAGGGTCACAGGCGAAAGCACTGACGAAGTTACTGACACTGCTAACATCCCAGCTGTTCAGATTCTGGTTGAAGGAGTACGTGTTCCTGAACGCTTTCGCCAGCGATCGGACCCTCCTTACGTCCCATCCACCGATCGGTTGGTTAAAGGCGAACGCATCGTAGAAAGTCCACACTGCGCTGGTGACCCGGCCCGTGTTCCAGCCCCCGATCGGCTGGTTAAAGGTAAACTCGTTCCAGAAGGTGTAGTCCAGCCTGGTGACCTGGCTCGTGTTCCAGCCCCCGAGGCTGCCATTGAAGGCCCTCGCACCCCCAAACGTGTTTTCAAGGCTAGCCACACCGCTCGTGTTCCAGCCGCCGAGGTCCTGGTTGAACTTGGCGGAGTCCCGAAACAGGTTTTTGAAGCCGTTGGGGTGGGTAGTGGGCGTGAGCCACGACCAGTCCCAGTCGCGCGCGTCGCCCACGAACTCGCTCATTCCGAGCAGCAGGTACTCGGGCGCCACGCCGTGCAGGGCCCGCGAGCCGGCCGTCGGCGCCAGGTAGCGCAGCAGGTACTCCTGGGCACCAGCAACGTACGCGTACACCGCCCGCGTGAAGAGCGGGGTCGTGCTGCCGACGGGGTGGTACAGCTGCACGTCACCTCACGCCACCACCTCCACCACAAAAGCGCCCTCTACGTACCACAGCCCGTCCACGCGGCCGCTCAGGCGCAGCCAGTAGTCGCCGGCGCTGGCGTACACGTGAGGGCAGACGGCGCCGTTGGCGTGCGCGCACGAGCCGGGCGCCAACCCGTCCCCCCAGTCCACCGTAAAGTTCGCGCCCGGGCCGGCCGCGGGCGACAGCGTCAGCGTGGCCAGGACGTTGGGGGCTTGCGTACGCACGAGCGCCAGAAAGAGCGAGCGCGAGCACGCGGCGGGCCAGTGCGCTTGGCCGAGTGCAGTGTATCGCGCCAGCTGCGAGCAGTCGGCCGAGCCCGGCGCGAGCGCGGGCGTCGACCAGCTGGCGAGCGTTTCCCGGAAGTCGCTGCCTAGGCCCTGGAACAGTCCGTGGAAGTGCGACAGGCTCGGTAGCGACGTCCAGCCGCCGACTCCCGTTCGCGTGAGCGCCGGGCTGCCCGTAAATAGTTCGCTCACGTCCTCGAGCAGGGCGGTGTCCCAGCGCGACAGGTCGAGCTCCATCAGCGCTGGCAGGCCCGCGAACGCGCGGCTGGCGTTGCGCAGCCGGCGCGTGTCCCACACGCCCGTGCCGTCCAGGCTCGCCAGGCCAGTGGAGTTCTCGAACAGGCCGACCGCCGACTCGGCGCCCGACACGTTGAGGCAGTAGCTCACGTCAGGCAGCGTAGTGGTCAGGCGAGCGAAGCTGTAGTCCCAGCTCTGCACGAGCCCCGCGTCCGCCCCGGCCTGGGCCTGGCGGCGCCGGCGCGCAGTCGGTGCGGCGGGCGGCCAGAGCGGCCACACGAACGTGTCCTGCGGGGCCGCCGTCGTGATTTCCAGGATGGTGGCGCCGCCGGGGCATACGACCGAGGTGCACCCGGCGCCGGCGGCCCGCAGCCACCCGCACAGCAGGAGGAGGGGCCACGGGCGCCACGGCTGGCGGGCAGGGCAGAGCTGGTGCATCTCACGGGCTTGGTGGTTTAGCAGGTGCGGGAAGGGTGGCCAGGGGGGGGGAGACGGCGTCCCCCCGCCGGCGTGGCGCGGCAGGGCAGGGAGCGAGAGGACTTGCCTCCCCTCCTGTCCCCCTTCCTCCCCACCGCCCTTCTTCCCCGCCGCCCGGAGGGGGGGGGCGGCCCCGTGCGTCGGGCAGGCCGACCCCAAATAGGAGAGGAAAACCTCCTCTCTGCTGGTGGCAATGTGCGCGGTGGACGTCCGTGGACAGAAAGCTTAGGCACTAACTCGAGTTTATCAGGCAGAGGCTGCACACAGCAGCTGTCCCAGATTTAGGCTAAGTTTCGCTGCGCCAGTCAGAAGAGAGAAGCGTCCCCCTCTCCCAGAACTACCTCTGCTGGGTGGTGCTGCGAGCAGCAGCAGGCCAGGGACCTGCTGCTGCTCTGCCCCGGGTTTCGGCACCCGCGCGAGTGTTTCCGCCGTAACTGGTGTCCTAGCTACTGAATACGACCACACCCTTGCACGAAGGAGCAGTTGCACAGGGCTGGCAGGTTGCTCTGCCTGATACCTACGCCAGGCTGGCTAATCCCTTTAGGCTGAAACATCTGCCTGCAGGTCGTGGCGCTCCCGGCCGCTACGTGCCAGGCCGTGAGGTTCTGATCGAAGACGCAGTTGCCCCCGAACACTGCTGCATAGTCCCCTGTCGCCAGGGCAGCCGACACGTTCCAGCTGCCCAGCGGCTGATTAAACACGCACTGGCCCATTGGTTCACAGGCAAAAGCGTAGCCCAAGTACAAGACACTGCTTACGTCCCAGCCGCCGATCGGCTGGTTGAAGGCGTACGCATTCAAGAACGCCGCCCCTAGCACGGTGACCCGGCTCGTGTTCCAACCACCGATTGGCTGGTTAAAGGCGTACGCGTTTGCGAACGTCGTCTGCAGGCTGGTGACCCGGCTCACGTCCCAGCCGCCGAGCGGCTGATTAAAGGCGTACGCTTTGTTGAAGGTCGACTGCAGGCTGGTGACCCGGCTCGTGTTCCAGCCGCCGATCGGCCGGTTGAAGGCCCGCGCGCCGCTGAAAGTCCAGCCCAGGCTGGTGACCTGGCTCGTGTCCCAGCCCCCGAGGCTGCCGTTGAAGGCCGACGCATACTGGAAGGTGGAGGCGAGGCTAGCCACGCCGCTCGTGTTCCAGCCGTCCAGGTCCTGGTTGAACTTGGCGCAGCAGTAAAACAGGTGGAGGAAGCCCTGGGTGTGCGTGGCGGGCGTGAGCCACGACCAGTCTCAGTCGCGCGCGTCACCCACAAACTCACCCATCCCGATCAGCAGGTACTCGGGCGCCACGCCCCGCAGGGCGCGCGAGCCAGCCGCAGGTGCCAGGTAGCGCAGCGCGCCCCACTCTTCCAGTTCGGGGGGCACGAAGAGTGGCGTCCCGCTGCCGACGGGGTGGTACAGCTGCACGTCGCCCCACGCGACCACTTCCACGACCTCCGCGCCAGCCACGTACCACAGCCCGTCCACGCGGCCGCTCAGGCGCAGCCAGTAGTCGCCGGCGCCCGTGTACGTGTGGTTGCAGACGGCGCCGTCGGCATGCGCGCACGAGCCGGGCGCCGACCCGTCCCCCCAGCCCACGCCGTACGCGGCGCCCGCGGCCGGACAGTGCCAGGGCGACGACGGCGCTAGGGTACGACACCCACACCAGCGCCAGGAAGAGCGAGCGCGAGCACGCGGCGGGCCAGTGCGCCTGGCCGAGCGCCGCCGTGTACGGCGCCAGCCGCGTGCAGTCGACCGAGCCCGGCGCGAGCGCCGGAGTCGCCCACCTGGCGAATGCCCCCAGTTCCCGGAAGTCGGGCGAGACGCCCGCCAGCAGTTGGTCGAAGCGCCGCAGCCCCGGCAGCGACGTCCAGCTGCTGATCCCCGTCCACGTGAGCGCCGCGCCGCCCGCCAAGAGCTCGCTCACGTCCTCGAGCGCGGCGGTGTGCCAGCGCGACAGGTCCAGCGTGGCCAGCGCCGGCAGGTTCGCGAACGCCCGGCTGGCGTTGCGCAGGCGGCGCGTGTCCCAGCCCTGCGTGCCGTCCAGGCAGCGCAGGCCGGTGGAGCCCTCGAACAGGCCGACCGCCGACACGGCGCCCGACAGGTTGAGCCCGTAGCTCAGGTCCAGCAGCGGAGTGGTGAGGCGGGCGAAGCTGTAGTCCCAGCTCCGCACGAGCCCGGCGTCCAGCAGCCAGGCCAGCGAGGGCACGTACGTGAGCCCCGGCGCCGCGTACAGGTGGTAGCCGCTTGTCTCGTGGAAGCGCAGCTCGCCCCACTGCAGGAGGCGGTTTAGCCGCAGGCCCGCGGGCGCCGCGGCGTGCCAGGCAGGCGTCAGCGCCCAGCCGCGCACGGGGTAGCGTCCGCGGGGGTCCGCCGTCACCGTGTACGTGCCGGCCAACGCGTACGTGTGCGCGCACGGCGCGGCGCCGGCGTCCAGGCACGGCGTGGGAGGGGAGCCGTCCCCCCAGTCGACCACGAACGACGTGGGGCCGGCCGGCGCGGCGGGCGGCCACAGGGGCCACACGAACGTGTCGTGCGGGGCCGCCGTCGTCAGCTCGAGGATCGTGGCGCCGCCGGGGCACGCGACCGGGGGGCACGCCTCGGCTTGCGTCGGGCACTGGAGCGGGTAAGGGCACTTGGCGCTGGCGGCAGGCCAGGCTGGTGTGCATCAGGTGGAGCCGGGGCGGGTGGTTTAGCCAGGGCGGGGAGGGGGGGGGGCCGAGTGAGGGGCAGCAGTCAGCGCCTCCGCCGCCAGCGTGGCGCCCCGGGGGAGAGCGAAGAGAAGGGACTCCCCCCCACTGGCCCCCCCCTGGCCTCCCCCTCTCTTTGGTAGCCCGGCCCTCCCCTCCGGCGACGACGAGCTACGTCGTGGACGTAGCGCGGTGGACAGAAAGCTGACCACTTACTGGAGTTTAGTACTACTGACTTAGTCCACGCCCAGCAGTAGCCGACAGCGCCTTGCTCCTCTCCCAGACAGAATTCCTCCCCAGCCTTGGGCGGGTTTCACCAGGGGCAGCTACCCGGACCCGGGGGGCCACTCCGACCCCGGGGGCACTCTGCCAACATGGGCCGCCGCCGGGCCTCGGGGGTCAGCCTCCTTCTGTGGCCAGGCGGCGGCGCGTGAGGTTTCGTCGGAGCAGACGTAAGCGAGGCGCACCAGCGCCGACAGAAACTCGGAGGCCTGCTTCTGCTGGTCACCGGGCGCGCCGCCCTGAGACCAATTAGGCGTCCCGTCTAGAGTCCACCACTGGTGGCTGACGAAAGGCAGCGTGACGTGGATGTAGGGGCGCACCCCTACGCAGTGCAACACCTGGCGGCGATCTAGTTTCCGGTCCGCCAATTAATGCCTGGCCTGGGCGAACGGCCCCTGTAGCCCCTCCGTACTCAGTTCCTGCTGCCACCAGCGAGCACAGCGGTCAAAGGTCGCCTGTGCGTCGGGTCCGCGCAGGAGGTCGGCCACCAGTGGCCACAGCACTGGCCGCAGCTCCGGACGCAGGCGACCGTAGCTGTTAGCGACAAAGCTCAGCAGGTTGGAGAGCCTGATGGTCGGCCCGCAAGCGCGCAACTGCTCCGGCGTAGGCAGGCAGAGCCGGCGGCAGAACCGGGGGTCTGGATCTAGCAGCCGCCAGTCTCGCTGCGCGTTCACGCTGCGCGTTCAAGGCGAGATTGGGGGGCTGCAGATCCGCGTGCAAGAGCGGCAGGGTATCGGCCGAGAAGTCGAGCAACCGCCGGAGGAATTCCGCCATTCTCTGTCGGTCCTGGCCGTCGAGGGCGAGCCTGTGACTAAACTGCTGCAGGTCCAGGCAGGGGGTGGGCCCCCTGACGAGGTCCATGACGAGCCAGCAGGTGGCAGCACGACCCGGCGCGTCCGCTACCTGCAAGAAGCAGTGGACCGCGGGGGCTAGCCCCGCCTGCGCCAAACGGTGCTGCAGGTGCCAATAATCGAGGCAGGCCGGCGTGGGCCAGGGGCCCAGGCTTTTCAGGACTAGCGCCGGCCGGCGCAGGAGCAAGACCGAGCCCGGCTTGAGCCAGCTAGCGGTCTCGTGCACCGGGTACAAGGAGTCAAACTCGGTCTGGGTAGTGTGGAAGAGAGCACACGAGCTCAGCCCCGCTGCCTCCGGCGGCAGTTTCACTTCCAGGGGGAGCAGAGGAGCACCGTCGGCCCCCTCCGCAGGGGTCCACTGTTGCACCGTCAACGTGGCTGCCCGGAGGTCTCCCGCTGGTTCAAACAGCTTGCGCTGTCGGCACGAACGGCACGGGCCACACGACCCGGCTCGGTAGCAGTGGCTACAGCGCCTGGTCGCGTCGCAGACGAACCTGCTCGTCAACGGGGGCGGCGGCGCCTGCGGAGGGGGCGGGTCGTCGAGGCGGCGGCGCTTGCTCCCGCTGGCCATGGCGTCGTCCAGGCCCTCCTCGGGGCTAACCCAGAGCTCCGGAGGGACAGAGAGGAAAACTGGAAAACACGAAAGAGGCCCCGACAATTCTTCCTAGCCAGGTCTCTTTATTTGGACATTACACTAGACAGACGGGAGGGGCCAGAAGGTCAGCGCGGGCCGAGAGAGGAATAAGAGGGAGGGACAAAAGGGGGCGAGAAGGAAGGAAGGGAAGGTGCCTCTGCTCTCTCCCCCCCTGGAGAGCCTCCCCGAGAGAGGCGTACGTCCGGCGCCAGAGCAAGCTGGCTCAGGGGAGGGGGGCCTGCGCGCTCCTCTAGCTGTAGCAGTGTCCTTTTTTACTGGCTCCTGCTCTGTGTCGTCTTTCTCCGGCGCTGCGCAAGTAGGCAGAGAGAAGCCTCTTCTCGTCCCATCTCCCCCCAAGAACTATTTCCCACCCCCTCCCCAAAACTCTCTAGCTGGGGATGCCCAAGGCAAAGCCCAGCACCAGCCAGCAAGAAAGCATGCTGCTTGGCCAGGGTTCCCCCGCGCGCGACTGCGTTGGGTGTGCCTGGTTTCTTACCTATGGAGGGTTACCACACCCGCGCACGTAGGAGCCGTTGCAGACAGCGGGCAGGTTGCTTGGCCTTATACCTACGCCAGGCCCGGAAATCCCATTAGGCTGGAACATCTGCGTGCAAACAAGTGTGCCGTAGATGGCTACGTTCCAGGCAGTGAGGTTCTAATCAAAGACACAATTGCCAGCGAACATGCCACCTATTCGCTCCGCCACCACGGCGACGGACACGTCCCAGCTGCCCAGCGGCTGGTTAAATACACACCGGTCCCTATTTATCTCATTACAGGCGAAGGTATAATCTAGATTAAAGACACTGCTTACGTCCCAGCTGCCGATCGGCTGGTTAAAGGCGTAAGCGTTCAAGAACGTTGATGCTAGGCTGGTGACCCGGCTCGTGTTCCAGCCGCCGATCGGCTGGTTAAAGGCGAACGCGCCCTTGAACGTTGATGCTAGGCTGGTGACCCGGCTAGTGTTCCAGCCGCCGATCGGCTGGTTAAAGGCCCGCGCGCCATCGAACGTCGCTAGTAGGCTGGTGACCTGGCTCGTGTTCCAGCTCCCGACGCCGCCGTTAAAGGCGCGCGCATCCATAAAGGTTTCTCGCAGACTAGCCACGCCGCTCGTGTTCCAATCATCGAGGTCCTGGTTGAACTTGGCGCAGCCCCGAAACAGGCCGCGGAAGCCGTTGGGGTGGGTAGCGGGCGTGAGCCACGACCAGTCCCAGTCGCGCGCGTCGCCCACGAACTCGCTCATTCCGAGCAGCAGGTACTCGGGCGCCACGCAGTGCAGGGCCCGCGAGCCGGCCGTCGGCGCCAGGTAGCGCAGCAGGAACCCCTGGGCGCCAGCAACGTACGGCGTCCGCGTGAAGAGTGGGGCCGTGCTGCCGGCGGGGTGGTACGGCTGCACGTCGCCCCAGGCCACCACGTCCACCACCCAAGCGCCCTCCACGTATCGCAGCCCATCCACGCGGCCGCTCAGGCGCAGCCAGTAGTCGCCGGCGCCCGCGTACGTGTGGCTGCAGACGGCGCCGTCGGCGTGCGTGCACGAGCCAGGGGCCGACCCGTCCCCCCAGTCCACGCCGTACGTGCCGCCCTGGCCGGGGCCGGCCGCGGGCGACAGCGTCAGCGTGGCCGTGGTGTTGGTAACCTGCGTGCGCATGAGCGCCAGGAAGTGCGAGCGGGGGCACGCGGCGGGCCAGTGCGCTTGACAGAGCCCCGTGTCAGCCGCGTGCAGTCGGCCGAGCCCGGCACGAGCGCCGGCGTCGACCAGCCGGTGAGCGCTTCCCGGAAGTTGCCCCCCAGGCCCCGGAACAGACCCTGGAAGCGCGACAGGCCCGGCAACGACGTCCAGCCGCCGACCCCCGTACGCGTGAGCGCCGGGCCGCCCTCGAACAGCTCGCTCACGTCCTCGAGCAGGGCGGTGTCCCAGTGCGACAGGTCGAGCTCCGTCAGCGCCGGCAGGCCCGCGAACGCGCGGCTCGCGTTGCGCAGCCGGCGCGTGTCCCACCCGCTGGTGCCGTACAGGCTCGCCAAGCCAGTGGAGTTCTCGAACATGCCGACCACCGACTAGGTGCCCGACACATTGAGCCCGTAGCTCACGTCAGGCAAGGGCGTGGTGAGGCCGGCGAAGCTGTAGTCCCAGCTCTGCACGAGCCCCGTGTCCGCCAGCGAATCCAGCGGCGGCACGTACGCGAGCCCTGGCGCCGCGTACAGGTGGTAGCCGCTCGTCGCGTGGAAGCGCAGCTCCCCCCACTGCCTCACGGCGCGCAGCTGCAGGCCCGCGGGCGCCGTGGCGTGCCAGGCGGGCGTCAGCGCCCAGCCGCGCACGGGGTAGCGCCCGCCGGTGTCCGCCGTCACAGTGTACGTGCCGGCCAGGGCGTACGTGTGCGCGCACGGCGCGGCGCCGGCGTCCAGGCACGGCGTGGGGGGCGAGCCGTCCCCCCAGTCGACCGTGAACGACGTCGGGACGGTGGCCTGGGCCTGGCGGCGGCGGCGCGCCGTCGGGGCGGCGGGCGGCCACAGGGGCCACACGAACGTGTCCTGCGGGGCCGCCGTCGTCAGCTCGAGGATCGTGGCGCCGCCGGGGCACGCCTCCTCTGGCGTCGGGCACTGGAGCGGGTACATGCACCCGGCGCCGGCGGCCCGCAGCAACCCGAGCAGGAGGAGGAGGGGCCACGGGCGCCACAGCTGGCGGGCGCCGTTGGTGTGCATCGAAGGCCAGGGCGTGGTGGTTTAGCAAGTGCGGGGGAGGGGGCCCAGGGTGTGGGAGACAGCGTCCCCGGCCGCCGGCATGCCGGCGGCCTGGGGTGGGGGCCGGCCCGGTGGCAGCGGGGGCGGGGGGGGGGGAGCGGGGAGCGGGGAGGGGGGGGAAAGGAGCACGCCCCCCCCCCCCCCCCGGGAGGCCACAGGGCCGCGTCCACGCGCGCGGCCCGCCCCCCCCCCCCCCACCGGGCCCCCCCCGCCCCCGGGGGGGGGGGGGCAGCGCGCCGCTGCCAGGTGGCGTCCCCTGCCAGCCCGGGGGGAGGGGGGCGGGCGTGGCCGCGGCGCGGGGCCTCATCGGCTCCAGAAAGAACCATGACGCGTACTCCTAGCCAGGAGCGCAGCGCCGCCCCCGTCGGGCCCGCCCGCCGCGCCGGCCTGGCCGTACCCGGCCTGGTTTGTGAGCGCTGTGCAGGCGCTGCTAGGCCCGACTCCCCGGAACAGCGCGGCTGTGCGAGCACGATCGACCACGCCTGGTCACGCTTTGCGCTGTTCCTGCAGAACCAGCACGTGGCCGACCGGCTGCTGGACGTCGGGCTGGGTAAGGAGGCGGTCAGCTACGTCAAGCTGCTGCTGAGCGCCCAGCCACAGCACAGCTCGGCGGAGGTAACTACCCCGGCGCAAGAGGCCCGCCTGCGCGGGGGGTAGAGCGCGGCCTACCTCCAGCGCCAGTGCCTGACGCGGACCTGAATCCGGACCCCGCGGCCGTCTTCCTGGCTGGCAGGTCCTGCGGCACGTGCTGAG
>WBZZ01001233.1:0-2500 GCA_019918135.1 Paulinella micropora
GTCAATGGCTGATGCATTTCTGCACATGCGCCTCCATCGTCTCACCCGTGAGGGGAGTACGAAGAATTGACGATAAGCTCTAATGACACCCCCGCAAGGGCAGTTCCAACACTTCCAGACGGGCCGGTATGTTCAATGAAAATACTGGTCCAGACGGATCGGTATGTTCAATGAAAATACTGGTGGCACCGACGGGAATCGAACTGGTGACAGGGCCCAGATGGTAGAACTTGACCACTGGGCTATCACGGTGTCCAAAATAATAATAATAATAATAATAATAATAATAATAATAATAGTGCTTCTCTGTCAATGGCTGATGCAAATCTGCACATGCGCCTCCATCGTCTCACCCGTGAGGGGAGTACGAAGAATTGACGATAAGCTCTAATGACACCACCGCAAGGGCAGTTCCAACACTTCCAGACGGGCCGGTATGTTCAATGAAAATACTGGTCCAGACGGATCGTTACGTTCTATGAAAATACTGGTGGCACCGACGGGAATCGAACTGGCGACAGGGCCCAGATGGTAGAACTTGACCACTGGGCTATCACGGTGTCCAATAATAATAATAATAATAATAATAATAATAGTGTATCTCCTGCCAATTGCTGAGCCAAAAGGCCATGTGCATCCAGTCCTCCATTCCATAAGGAAAGTCTCCACACCAATCGGTGGAATAAAGGAAGTGACGGCATAGAACATTACTCTAGGAGCTTTATACCAATCAGCCCATGGAAAGGGACCGATGGCCTATGTACTCCCTAAATAATAATAATAATAATAATAATAATAATAATAATAATAATAATAATAATAATAATAATAATAATAATAATAATAATAATAATAATAATAATAATAATAATAATAATAATAATAATAATAATAATAATAATAATAATAATAATAATAATAATAATAATAATAATAATAATAATAATAGTGCTTCTCTGTCAATGGCTGATGCATTTCTGCACATGCGCCTCCATCGTCTCACCCGTGAGGGAGTACGAAGAATTGACGATAAGCTCTAATGACACCCCCGCAAGGGCAGTTCCAACACTTCCAGACGGGCCGGTATGTTCAATGAAAATACTGGTCCAGATGGATCGGTATGTTCAATGAAAATACTGGTGGCACCGACGGGAATCGAACTGGCGACAGGGCCCAGATGGTAGAACTTGACCACTGGGCTATCACGGTGTCCATAATAATAATAATAATAATAATAATAATAATAATAATAATAATAATAATAATAATAATAATAATAATAATAATAATAATAATAATAATAGTGCCTCTCTGTCAATGGCTGATGCATTTCTGCACATGCGCCTCCATCGTCTCACCCGTGAGGGAGTACGAAGAATTGACGATAAGCTCTAATGACACCCCCGCAAGGGCAGTTCCAACACTTCCAGACGGGCCGGTAAATAATAATAATAATAATAATAATAATAATAATAATAATAATAATAATAGTGCTTCTCTGTCAATGGCTGATGCATTTCTGCACATGCGCCTCCATCGTCTCACCCGTGAGGGGAGTACGAAGAATTGACGATAAGCTCTAATGACACCCCCGCAAGGCAGTTCCAACACTTCCAGACGGGCCGGTATGTTCAATGAAAATACTGGTCCAGAAATAGACCG
Source organism: Paulinella micropora (assembly GCA_019918135.1). NCBI lineage: Eukaryota > Cercozoa > Imbricatea > Euglyphida > Paulinellidae > Paulinella > Paulinella micropora. The sequence continues at coordinate 1,663 of WBZZ01001233.1, forward strand.
GTATGTTCAATGAAAATACTGGTGGCACCGACGGGAATCGAACTGGCAACAGGGCCCAGATGGTAGAACTTGACCACTGGGCTATCACGGTGTCCATAAATAATAATAATAATAATAATAATAATAATAATAATAATAATAATAATAATAATAATAATAATAATAATAATAATAATAATAATAATAATAATAATAATAATAATAATAATAATATAATAATAATAATAATAATAATAATAATAATAATAATAATAATAATAATAATAATAATAATAATAATAATAATAATAATAAAGTTTGAAAAAAAAAATGTCAGCGCTTCCCGTTAGAGAGATTATACTCGGAAAAAAAAAGACAGGGAAAGGCTCACTGATAGAATGCCACACACACTAGCTAGCCATACTAAAGCTAGTAGCTATACTCCCCTCTCTAAACTATATGCTGCGGCGCCCAAAGAGACCTTTTGACCCCCCCCCCCCCGGGGGCCCCCCCCCCTCACAAAAAAAAAGAAAAAGAAGAAGGAGTAGGAAAGATTATACCTCCAACGACATGTCCACTTCATCAGCGTCGACCGCGGGCTTTTTGGACTTCGGCTTGCCTAGTCACGTCAGAAATTAGAAACACTGAAAAAAAAGCACACAAAAAAAGATGAAATTTGCTAGTACCTGGCTTTTTCTTGCTGGACCCCTTAGGCATAGGAGGCTCAGGGGTCTCTTCTTCTTCAGGGACGTCCGGAACGTCTGGAACATCGTCGACGTCGATGGAGTCTGCACAAAGAACCAAACAATATTACATACATCCTTCATTTTTCATTACATACAATGTTGCTACCGAATCT